>CABFWO010008231.1:0-11545 GCA_902155825.1 Timema genevievae | reverse complement strand
CCCCCCCCCCCTACTAACACACTGAACCCACCAATTGTATACTTTAGGGGTAGGGTGGAATGGAGGGGGACCCACTGTGTTTTACCCTTTCAGGTATTTAACAACGCCGCCGTTGTTTGGATCTATTTATTATAACGTCCTTATCAGAAGATCATTAGGTCACACTTTCTAGTGGAACACCAGTTAAATACCATTTGAAGCCTGAGATGAAAATATTTGTGAATGGGAATCCTTACCTCACCCGGCAGACTTTGTGGCTCAATGGGTAGAGGGTTCGACCATATTACTGATACAATGTTCATTGTTAGTTTTTAAAAGCAATCTCAAATACATTTTTAGTCAATTTAAATATGATACCAAAGCTCATCTGAGGAAATGCACATTTATTTAATTACATTACATCCTTTGCCAGTAGGTGAAGTTTTGGTATTTACTTTCTCTTTGGGGATGATGATGATGATGATGATCAGCAATATTATCATAATATTTTCATGGTTTGAGATGATGTATCATAATTATAATCTTATGGCTTGGTATTTTTCATTTAAGAACTGCAAGATGTTTTTATACCCCTTTGTTAAAAGTATGACTTAGTTTTCTACAGTTTTATTTTAGTAGGAAGCCAGTTATTTGAAAACTGCAAACTAATGTTGCTACATTGGTGGAAAAAAAATTGTTGTTTTTACATACAAAGTTCATTTAATTAATAGTGTAAATATAAATTAAACCTTAATCTATAAGGAAGTGTTGTTATTGGGTGATTTTTATAACTTTTATATGAACTATGGTTTATAATAAATAAATCAAATAGAATACAAAATTTTAGCGACTTTCAATCAATGTTGGTGGTCAAAAATGAGCTTCCTACAAAAATCAGGATTTTGTTTGTTGATCCCTTTCCTTCTTTATTTCTTGAAATTTAATTGAATCCTAGATATGTATTTAAATTTGGAATTACATCTTAGAATGTTCAAAACATTTGATCCAAATATATAATGATTCAAAAGAATATAAGATTCAACATTAAATAAAAATAATTGTTTTCAAATTTAAATCTATTTTATGGAGCTTTTTATGCTTACTAATTATAGGAAAATCCTAACAACCACACTTCATTTAATTAATTTACCACTTAATTGATTAATAAAGCTATAGCAAAATATGACATTTATTTTATAAAATAAAAAATAGTTCCATGTGGCAAATTTAGTCTTTTATATTAATCATATTAACCAAGATTCAGATTTGAGATTCATGAATCTTAGGAAAAATAAGTCAATTCCAGTTTAAATGAATTTGAGTTGTCTCTAATTAAAATTATATTTATTCTTTTTTAAAAATAACTTACTTTTTAAACTATTTCTTTTCACTTAACTTTTTAAAATGTGTTTAAAATGTGTAACCTTTATTAATAAACATGTTACTCCTTGTGTTTGTAGTTACCTGACCACGGCCTGACCCGTCTCAACGAGCGCCTGCTACTGTTCCGCCATGATTACAACTCCACCAATATACTGCAGCTCATCAACTCGGCCTCCGAGATTGTCGACGAGACTCTGGTGGAAGTTGTTCTCACAGGTATAACCTCAGATTGGTTGGTACAAAAAAAAAAGTCAAAAATATAGAAAAAAATCTCATTACATACAAAACTTGTGTACCTAACTACATTAATTTTACACATAGTCGCCAGTCAAATTCAGACTTTTGTTTTATCGTGGCACCAGTTTTTGAAACCCTTGTCAAGGAACAGCACCTCTAGGGTACCTAGCTAGTTGTTGACCCCATCCATGAGCTCCTCGTTGGTTTGGAAGCACACCTTATACTTTTTTTTACTAAAGTTAACTTAAAATCAAATATTATACTTTTGAAAACCCACAAATTGTGTTAAACATTACACTTTTCCAAACTGAGAACATTCTCAAAAGAACATGTTTGTAAATTCTTAGCATGAACTGATTTAATCTTCAGCTACCACTCAATAAACTTAATATTTCAATGTGAATGTGCAGCTCAAGTGCCGACGGAGGAAGAAGTGCCTATCCGCCCTCATGCCCTCATTGTCCACTCGTACAAGGCTCCTACATTCTGTGATTTCTGTGGTGAGATGCTGTTCGGCCTAGTCCGTCAGGGCCTCAAGTGCGAAGGTTAGTAACAATGCTTTGCAGTCCCTGCTTGAGACTTAGCAGCTTCATAGATGGGTCACTTAATTCTTAAACAGCACTTAGGGGTGTTTAAGAAAGATTTGAACTATTTTTAAACCTTCTACAATGGCCGCATTATCGAAGGCGCTACTCTTGCAATAGACTAGACTTCCGATGGCTGGGAGATCATGGTTTGATTCCAATCGAGTGTACTGAGGGTGGTTTTTCCTAAATGGTTTTCCACTCTCACTCCACACAAATGTGGGTACACTTCCTCTAAATTCAAATTTCTTCATCCATAGTCCATTAGTGTAATTATTATATAAGCATATAACCTGAATGGGTAGTAAGATGCGTTGCTAAAATATTTTTCAATATTTAAATTTTTGTTTGTTGGGAAAGCATGTGTACTGTGGCCTACTCCCACGATTAAGAAACTCTTGTTCTAGAACAAACATTGTTTGGAACACTCTCTATATTTTCACTGCTATGTAAACAATTATTCTGCTCTTTTTATGAAGTTTAGCAATTTGTTACTGTAACCTCAATAAATGCCAATAAATACATTAGACTTGTTTTTGTATCAATGAAAATGTAATGTAATGTAAAAAAAAAAGTGTTTAGGGACTTTCTACTCTTTGCTCCCTCACTTAATGTTGGTAAATTGGATGCTCCTCGAAGCTTTTCGTAGTGGTCCTCCTTTGGAGAATTTTGGAAAATTAGACTCTTTTAAAAGCTATTTAATATAGCGCTCCCCTAAATTTTTTTTAAAATTTGAATACTTCTAGAGGCTATTTAGAGTATTCTCCTTGGGCAAATTTTTGAAAATTGAATCCCTCTAAAAGCTATTTTAAGATGTGCACACATTTTTTTTATATACTAGTAGATTTCCTAGAATTTATTTAAAGTGGTCCTCATACAGATTTTTTTTTGAAATTAGGATGTCCTTAGAAGCTAAGAGTGTTCCTCGCTGTTTTTTTAAAAATTAGATGCCTCAAGAAACTAATTGAAGTGATCTTTAACCAACAAGTTTTTAAAATTGGATTCCCTTAAAAGCTATTTGAAATGCTCCTTGCCAGCATTTTTTAAAATTAGACTCCTTAAGAACCTTGTTAGGGGTCATTGCATGGATTTAAAGATAGATTAAATGATTATAGAAGCTATATAGAGTGGCCCTTTTCAGATTTTTTTAAAATCAGATATCTTTAGAAACCATTTAGAGTGATATTTGTTTGGACATTTTTTATAAAGTGAAAAGTGAATGCCTTTATATGTTTATTAAAGTTTGATACAAGACCATCTTTGGGCTTTATATTGAAAATTGAAGAAAATTTAGGGGGTGGTGGGGCTTACCCCAACCCCCTTCTTCCACCCATGGCTGTTTGCACTGTCAATGTGTTTTAGTTTCTCTTTGAGAAATAAGGGTATATGAATAAACCCTTGATATTCACACACCCCGCACATTCTTACGCTAGAAACGTAGCTGCCAATTCTCCCAATGTTTCTGTAATAGCATAAAAATATATTCATGTTTACAGTTTTATAATATCTTTGATTATTTTACAATCATAAACAAGTTAACAGCAATGATACCCGCCTCGGTGGCTGCATGGTCTAAGGTGTTATTCTTGCAGTAGATTAGACTGCTGATTACAGGGAGATTGAGGTTTGAATCTTGGCTGGGTGTACCGATGGTGCTTTTTCCAGAATGTTTTTCCACTCTCCCTTCATGCAAATGTGGTTACACTTCCTCTAAATTAACCTTCATCATCCCTAAGTTACCCATTAGTGTAATTAGTACATAAGCGTATAACACGAATGGGTAGCAAGACTTTACAAAAGGGGAGAATAGAAACTTTAGTAGGCCTAATAATACTAATATTGTTGCACCTTAATTAAAAATTTAACAGGACTAAGGTTCATTTAGGGTGAATTTGGAAGTTTTACACATTTTAAGATCTCTTGGCCTATATCTACAATAATCTTGTTTTGTTTTGGCAGCTATAATATTGTATAAATTGACATTCTTAAAATGACTTTTATATACATAATTCAGACTTAGATTAGTTGACAAACACACATTTAAAGCTTTTGTCTTGTAGTACTGCATTTCAGCCATTATTTGTTAGGTATCCATGATGTTTGATTTGCACACATGTCCAAGAGTCCCCGGTTTCATTCTCATGTCAATCTCACATTATCCAAAACAAATACTTATTTAAATAGCTCTCCACCTGTAAGCACTCGGACAAAAGCGTCATTCTTGTTTTGTCTGGTTTGTTGTTAATGAAAAGGTCAGGGTTTGAATCTCAGCGAGGTATACTGATGGTTTTTTTCATAAATAATTTCTCTTGCTCCCTCTACACAAATGCGCAAGTACATTTTATTTAAATTCATACTTCCTCATCCCTACCCCATTAGTTTAAATTAGTTGTTTAATCCAGTTATAATGTTATCCATGTCGACTTTTATTGCTTGTCCAAACTGCGGGGTTTGTAGTAAAGCCCAGTGAGCTCTAAAAAATAAAAATAAACTATAAGCTATGATATGTACAATTTTTATTTATAATAAACTTCTCTGACCTATTTCTAACTTCTTTCTTTCTCCTCTATGTTATATAAAATTTATATTTGCATTTAGTAGTTAGTTTTTTTTTTACATTCTTATCAGTTTCCACTACTATAAAATCACTTAATATCTCTTAAATGAAATCCTCTTTTTGCTTTTTTAGGAACTTTGTTATATTTGGAAGAAGGTACAGGAAAGGTGGATACAAACTTATAAAAGGGAACAAACATAATTTGGCTTTTGCAATGAAAAGAACAGTTCTCACTTGACATTCTGCCTCTTAGAGAAAATTGAACCTAGCTGCCCAATCCCCTGACCTAGGTTCCATTCTATCTGAACTCATTTGGAGGGAATGTGCAGTGCATAATGAAGTTGAACACAGGAAGTTCCTTTGCATGTTTCACACTTACTCCTGTAACCATCAAATTTCTTCAAGTGTGGCGGCCATTACCTCTTTGTCCATTGACAGCATTGTAAAGTGTGAACTGTGTTTTTATTTTCTCTGTAGAAGCTATATTGTGTTTGTTCTGTTTTAACCATTTCCATCCACTTTTCCTGTACATTCTTCCAAATATATATAAGACATTGGCTCTCCTCATTGCTAAACAGTTCAAAGATTTTGTGATTTTTGTGCATATCTTTCATTAAAAAACTTTTTTTTTAAAAGAGCTTAAATTTTTTATGACATTGGGAACCCTGTCATAGCTTCCACACATTTAATGATTAATGTAAATGTATAGATGTACAGATAGTCCAAATAGATAGTAAGACTAGAACAACAATAATCAATATTTATTTTTTTGTTAATATTCTCTAGGCTGTAGTTTGAACTATCACAAGCGCTGTGTAATCAAGATCCCCAACAACTGCACATATTCTAGCCTAAACGACAAGCGCCGCCGCTCGTCCACGCTCCATGTGCCGCGCAGCCCATCTGATACGGGCTCCACGTCCTCGCTGACATCAGCCTCTGATGAGAGTGGCCTGGTCAGAATATTGCATGTTCATTATTCTAAAAGTGCAAGATTATTATTTTTTTCTCCAATTAATACAAATGTATTTTTTAAGTGAAAGGTAGTTTAAGTCTGTGTCAACTTTCAAATCTAGATCTTAATATTAATGTTTTGAAGATTAAAATTGGTCTTTAAACGACAAATTGGGATATATTCCAGTTTGAGAGTTGATGGGCTTTAATTCAAAACTGATATATAATTTTTTGTTAAATAATTAATTTTCTACAGAAATTAACTTTGCTCCCTTTTTAAAATATTACCATTTTATGATAATATTTCATCTAGCCTAGGCCACATGGCTGTATTTACATTTGTTTCAAACACATAAATTCACATTATTTGATTCGACCATAGAAATTTGAATTCCATTATTTAAACGTGTTCTATTCCCTTTTTTATTAGACTTAATTTTTTTTTTACATAAGCTCCTTTAGTTTTTGATTAAAGTTTTATTTTAATTATTTTCAAATATTACACTCAAAACTTTTTCAATCGTGATATTTTAATTCAAAATTAATTAGAGCTAGTAGAAAGGTTTTAAATTTTATTAAAAAATGAAAACCTTCTATTTGCACAAGGTTAGTATAATTGTATTTAGATGAAAATTGATCATTAAATCTTTGAGATAGTGACTTGTCTCATTTACTGACTTGAACTCAACGACCAGTTAAATAATAAGCCTGGTCGCAAGAAAAACTTTAAGATATCATTGGATAATCCTTTGTTCTCTAAAAAGGCGTTTTTCTATGGCACACTTTAACCAAAATGTTAAAAAGACAAATTTTAGTTAGTTGTAAATTTATTACATGCTCATTAAGTGTATTTATTTACATTTATTTATATTATATTTTCATAGAAAGAATAAAGTAAAACACTTTAGAGGATATTTCTTTGAGCTGGCATTGTACTTGTGTTGACATGGTGACCGGGCTGGAACCCTTGGTTTTGCAATATCTGCCCTAAACTAAGCTCCCTAGGTTTTATTTTTTCTAACATTTTTTTCTTTCTGTCTACAGCTCCAGCCCTTAATAGTGGTGCCGAAGCAAAGCCGCTCCCCATCCCTGGGTGGGCGGCCGCCTTGGGTTGAGAAGGAGCTGGCGTCCCGCATCAAGATTCCCCACACTTTTGTACTGCACTCCTACACCCGCCCCACCGTCTGCCAGTTCTGCCGCAAACTACTCAAGGGTTTGTTCAAACAAGGGCTACAGTGTAAAGACTGCCAGTACAACGCTCACAAAAAATGCATCGACAAGATCCCCAAAGACTGTACTGGGGAGCGGCCCAATAACCAAACAGGTTGGACGGTCTTGGTTCTTTTTATTTACTCTTGGGGTGTGAAAATGAAAGGGGAGGGTAAGGGCAATATTGCAAGGTCAATAATTTGAGTGCACCTGTTAGTTTGTTGTAAGTGGACAGGGACAGAGGCGATCCAGACAAATTAGAGACTACAAGGAGTGTCAAACTTTGATACCATTTAAAAAGTTTCAAATATAAAAAAATATGTATGAAATAAAGTGCATTGAGCAAAAACAATTGGTAATAAATAAAATGATAGAATATTAGGAAAATGGTAGAGCACAAATAAAAGTAAAAACACTAACACATATTTACACACACCTCAATATTTCGATGCTATTGTAGGTTTATAGCATCTTCCTCAGGAAGTAGTAGTAATTAGACTAAACAGGATGTTGTCTTAAGTGATGCCAACTTGATTGGTATTGATGAAAACTTCTCTGGTGGAGTTGAAATTCTCTGAATGTTTCTCTTACTATATGGATGGTAGGTGGTGTGAATTTTTTTTAAGGTGTATCAAGTCTAAAGAACATATAAGGGGTTTCAAACATAGGTACCCAAGCCTAGATAACTTAATTGGTGTCAAGCCTAGATACCATTTAAAAGATTTCAAACCTTGAAAACATTTAAGGGGTGTCAAATCTAGATAACATTTAATGGGTTTCAAACCTAGTTAACATTCAAGGGGTGTCAAGCTTAGATAACATTTAAGGGGTGTCAAACCTAAATACCCTTTAAAAAGTTTTAAACCTCTAAAACATTTAAGGGGTGTCAAGCCTAGAGAACATTTAAAGGGGTTCAAGAACTAATTTTATTATTCATTATTGTGTTAATTTATTAAATTTATTGTTGTATAATATGAAAGTAGGAGAGGAATGAGCGAGACTAGTAATAACATTCAGTATACAGCCAGTCCCTGTGATGAATGGAGTGAAGGTGTCGCTTGTAGGGTAAGTTGGTGGCTTGGTAGACTGATGTGCAATAGTACCTTCTGGCTCGGCAAGAAAAGCAACAGGAAACTACTGCACTCCTAATTTACCTAGTATGCCTTTTCAGTGCTGCCTAGGTTTACAGCTGACAGTGGAATTGTGTAGGATCCAACCAAAATTTGGGTTGAGTACTAATCATCACACAAACAAAAGTAGGCCGTGCATATTAGAAAATGAGAAATACACTTTGCAATAATAGAAACGATGAAAGAATCAAAATATGACTTTGTTTACTAATCACCCCATTATCTTACCCTTTCTACTAATAATAATGTTTTAATTTAAAGAAATATAATCTCTTCACGGACCAGTTAAACATTCTCAATGCAATTTTTAATTATTAATACCAGCTTAAATAACAACTTTTGAAGTAATATTTTGCATACTTAAATATAAAACCACATTTTCAATAAAATAACTAATTTAAATTATTTTCATCAAAAATGTAGTGAAAATCTACTATTAGATTTTTACTATCTGGTGTGCGTTCGAAATTTTGATATTCAATTTGAAATTATTTGATTTGATAAATAATCCTATTCACACACCCCTAATGGATAGGCTATACCTTAGTTGTAAATTTTTAATATTAATTATTTCCAAAAAAAAATGTTCCCACCTGAGTTAAGAAACATTTAATTTTCTGAAATTTGGGATACTGCACAGACTTATATTAAAGCTATTATTTTGCTTTTTGATGGTTAAGTCAAACGTTTTAACATTTAGCAATTTATATTTACTATAATTTTTAATAATAATGGGGAGAGTATCAGAATTGAAGGAAAAAAAATCATATTTATGGTTAAGATTACTTCCTGCACTTTCAATGTTTTCCAAGATTTGAAGTCAAGACTTGTGTATAAAATGATCTGTATATGTATTTAAAAGGAGTATTCTCATTAATAGCTTCAAAGTTGTTTTTAAAATGGTTCATATTTATAAAAAAAAACTGTATATTTGACCTATCTCTAAGGATATTGTAATTAATTCTTGTTATCAGAGTAATTTATTTATTTTTCACAATAAAGTTTCAAATGAAGTTACATTCCTACTGTCCAGGCAATGAGTATCCCGACAGTGGAGTGGGGAGTGAACCAGAGCGCGAGTTCAGCCGTGAAAACTGTGAAGACGACAGTGATGGGGAAAACGGGTCTCCGACTGGAGCGAGGAAAGTCTCGTCTGCAGGTCCTCCTATTGCCAATGGAGGATATGTTGTAAGTTTGACGGGGGGGACTGTAGTTTACACTTAATTCCTCCCTCTCAAGTGTTATTTACCAGAATTTGTGAGCTTGAAGACTAATCTAGTCCATGCAAATCCAAATTTACTTACTATGAATCCAACCTTTCTTGTGCCTACCTCATTAATATACATAAGTGGATAGCTCGTACAGATAGTAAGTTGTGGTGTCTAAGGATAAATAACTAATGGTTGTAAGGGCTGTCTGAGCTTACCATATATTATCTGACAATAATATGTAAGATTGAGGTGAGCTTATCCCTAACCCACTATATTAAACAAATATGTGAAGTGACTGGGGCGGGCTTATTATACATTATCACCACATTCTGACACTAAAATGTAAGGTGATGCGAGCTACCATGTTCGAGTGAGGGGTCTAAGCGAGAGACTCAAGAAAACACAATCACATACACTACTATTGGTTTATTTCCCAAAGAAATCTGCTCACATACATTGCCGTTGAACTCATGACACCTACTGTCTAGTCTTTCACCCATCCCCGGTCAACATGTTGCTTAAGATCCCTAACTTATGTGGGTAACAATGGGATCACAACTCTTTAACCACTATCTTAACCAATGTCTAACCAATATCCTAATCATGGTTACACTCATGGCGCGTGAGGCACTTCGTCGCTAAACAAACTCATCTTAATACACACTTGACAACTGTCTAGAACAGATTGTTTACACCAACTGTCTGGAACTAACTGCCAAGAGCTCTGCTCTAGGATACACACTAGCTAGAATATTTCAACTAGGAGATTCCAATGACGGCATTAAGCACCAATCAACATGCCTAGATATGTGTCGTCCAAAACCACGGGATGCTTGAATATCACTGCTCACAGATTTAAGGCTCTCCTGCTGGAATCAGCAGTTTTGGGTTTACGGATGCACAGGAAATGCCTTACATTTCAGATGCTTGACCCTACACTTATTAGCTTACCAGCGATAGTTGCACTTAAAATAGATATCACACATGTTAAGAAGAATAAATCACCAAGTTGAGAACCTCACATGGTAAAGTTTATAAATCATCTGAATCTTTACCATGGCGCTCCCCCAGTGTACCTTCGCACTTTATTTTAACAAGTGAAATATCTTTTCATTGATTATCAAACTGTCTTGCCTATTGTTTCAGGATATGATCCCAAGCCATGATGATGGCGACACAGTGAAACGTCCCACAAGGTCAGTAGAATAGAGTAGATAATTTGTATTTTAAACTCTCAGACTTTTATTAGCTCTATCAAATAAATTTACCCCATTTTAGTTGGCCACATGGTCTAAGGCGTCACACTAGCAACGGACTAGACTGCCGATGACGGGGCGATTGGGGTTAAAATCCTGGTGGCTTTTTTAAAAATGGATTCCATACAAATGCAGGGGCACACTTTCCTTTAAACTCAACTTTCCTCATCTCTAATATATTTAGCATAATTAGTACATAGGGTTAGGCTTGTAACCCAAAAGGATAGTTAGACACAATGCTAAAATATAAAAAGACTCGTTGAACTGATAAATGTTTTCCTGCAGTAGACCTCCAAAGTCAAAAATTGGCATTGATGATAGTATTTATCAAAAATTGTAGATGCAGAATATACTATTTAATGTTTCAATAGCTTTTTTTTAAATATATAAGCCTGTGTAAAGCTTCAAAATTTTGAATTTAAAAATGAATCTTAAATGTCTGAACTCGTGCAGGAAATAATATTTAATGAACACTAAGTATTTATATAATTCAAATTAAAAAAATACAACAAATATATTGTCTTATGCACAGATAAAAACTGCTTAGTAACAAAAAAAATCCGTACACACTCACAAAGAAAGGTAAACACGAGCCACACATGCACTTGAACTTGCAACAACAAAAACTTACTATGAATTAAAGTTATTAAATTAAGGCGATTGGCCATTTTAATTTGGCGTGGAAATGCAGAGCCACGGGAAAAAAAAGTTTTTATTGTTTTACAATTTTTTTCGGAAAAGATTTGTTCAAGAATGGAAGCATGTTGATTAAGTTATACTTTGTGCGTGGGTACGCGATGTTTTCCATTGGAGGTTGGAGACCAAGACACTGGCAACATTCTTTGATCTTTTACTGCCGGACACTTGGGCGTTGTTTCCGTTTATCCAGATACACAGGAAACATCGGCGATCGGCGTGTATCTTGCGATTATCGTCCAGTGTGTACTAAGCATAATATGTAATATTTTATTAATATATACAACATTTTTTTAAGCTTTGTATTGATCCAAAAGTTTAAATTTTTGTGTGTGTATGTGTATATATA
>CABFWO010008230.1:0-19154 GCA_902155825.1 Timema genevievae | reverse complement strand
ACAGTGGACAGCAGAATTAAAATCGTTGTAACAAGCATAATTTGATGGCACAAAAGCTGAATTTCGGGGACATATGAGCACAAACGTAGCACAAAGGAATGTAGTCATTTCAATTCATTTGGAGAAAGTGGCGGGCCAACTTGATGTACGTCAGAATGGTTCTCTTCTCACCTATTCTACTTAGGATTTCACATGTCACCCTGTCTGTCCACCTGATCTTCTCAAGACTTCTCCAGCACCACATTTCAAAGCTTTCCAAGTATTTCTTTTCCATCTTCCTAAAAGTCCAAGTTTCTGCTCCATATGGAGCGATGCTTCAAATGTAGCATTTTATCAGTTTCTTCCTCAGTTCTAAAATCAACTTGCTGGTTATCAGTAACCTCGTCTTTTTGAAAGTTTTCTTGGCTATGGCAATCCTCAACATAATTTACTTGGTGCAGTAGGCATCCTTTGTCAGCAGACTTCCCAGGTACTTGAACTTCTCTAAGTTTTCCAAGTCCTGGTTTCCAAAATAAATTTCCAGCAGCTCATCAATTTTTTTTAAATCTCCATTATTTATGACTTCTCAATGTTGATCTCCATGCCATTATCTTCTCCCCATCTCCGGTCCATCATTTCCTGCAACTCATCTTTATTTTTGGCCAGTAATGCTAGATCATCTGCATATTTTATTGTGTTGATAACTCATTCTCCTATCCTGAAATTGCCACATCCCTCTAGGGCTTCTCTGACCAGCCCCTTTCCACACAATTATACATACATATACATATTTTTTTTAATGAAATGCTATTTTCTTGAAGATACATTTTTGATTCATCTTAAAAAATATTTACTTTTCACCAGAAATTAATATTAAGGATCCAAACATACAAACTTCAATTTTACAGGTGTAATAACTTTCTGCTAACAATAAAATATGAACAATATAAAAAAATGGGCTAAAAATTTGGATTGAGATACTTAAATTTTAAAAAATTTTTTCATTGTACTTTCAAATTCGTATTCAGCATGAAAAAAGTCAGAAAAAACATACGTATTACCAAATATTTAAAAAAAAATAGCCCCACCCTTCCTCGAAAGGGGGCCCCCCACAAGATTTCCTCAAGTCAGATTCGTAAGGACTTTTCGCATGTCAATGTGGACACCCTTTATAACATTTTTCAGGAATAAAAATGTTGTCATGTTTAACTTTTTTTTTCCACTTCTTTATTTCCTAGACTACAGGCCTTACAGTAGTGACATCAATTAGTACATTTGTTCTTTGACTAGAGTTCACATTACTTATATTATTATTGGCTATCAAATTATTTGAGGGTGGAAAAATCACAAAATTGTTATTATTTTAAAATAAATAAATAAACTCATAAATATTTTTTAGAGTTAATGTAGTGAAACGTACTCATTTGTCTTTGATAGTAACAAAATAATACTATGTCCCCTTCTTTTCTTAAAATTGAAGGAAAGTGGTAAGGGTTCAATATGGCTGCTAGAATATCATAGCTTATAGAAGAAGATCTTGTCATATTTAGATAAATAATGTGAAACATATTGGAAGATATCTGTTAGTTAATGAAGTATGTGAAAATCTATACTGAAATATTTTATGCCAGAATATTATCACTAGCATTTTAAGGTAAAGTTATTTTTCTACCATCAGTGTCAACATTACCAACTATTTTGAACTTTTTAAGAAAAAATATTTATTTCAACATAAAAGTGTTGTTTTAGGCCTGAAGTCCAATTACTTACCTGCTGAGTTTGGTTCTTTAGTTCATCGGCTATTATATTCATGCATTTCTCCAATGATAGTGTTTTGAAAAGCTTATTTTGTAAATAAATACATGTATTTATTTACAAAATATATATATATATATATATTTATTACAAAATATATATCTATATATGATATACATAGCTTTAAATACATGTATTTATTTACAAAATATACCTAGAGAATATTTCATAATTCATAATACCAATGGTGGTCAAAGATCACATCAACCAGCTGCAGTTATGGTTTCAACTTCAACTTCACAGTGTGTTTTATGTATTGCATCCCAATCCTTGCACAAGTGTCCTGAGTACCTTCTCAAGGACCCAAAGGAGCGTTTCAACTTCATCAAGCAAGCGAGACTTTGCTTAAACTGCCTCCGAGAGTCTCATCAATCTGTACAGTGTCCCTCATTATATCGCTGCCGGACTTGTGATGCCAAGCACCATTCAGAGCTGCATTTTCCAGAATCGCTTGTATCTAGTACACCACAGGATCCCCCCACACAAAACAAGGCTGGAGCTCCAGTCAATATCATGACCTCCTTTGCAGAAGTAACCCATCCGTTGATCCATCCTGCTGTCCACAGCACTTGTTGAAGCACAGGATGTATCAGGATCATATCAAGTAATCAGGGTGCTACTTGACTCTGGGAGTCAGGCTAGTTTTATCACCGACCAATGTCTGCCGCGGCTAGGCCTGTCAAGACGCAGGCGTACGTCCTTAGCCCTTCATGGACTTTCCCATACACCGTTATTTGTGGCCAAAGGGGTCTCAACCTATTTAGTCCGACCCATTGGATTGTTGTCCCCTAGCTTGTCTATCGATGTCTTTGTTCTACCCCGGATCCAGTACCCCTCTATCACCTCCAACGTGGTCTCATGTTTAAAATTTAAAATTTGCAGATCCTACTTGCTGTACCCCAGGACCCATAGATATGCTGATCAGTGCAGAAACCTTCTCCCACATCATCACAGGAAGGAAGCTGGATAGGGGAACCTGGAACTCCCTGTGCCCTAGAAACTGTCTTTGGCTGGGTGTTAACAGGAAGGGTGCAGCAACCCTCAATGTCACCATACACCTCATATCTAGACATGTCATCGTTCTTCATCTCTTCGTCCTCATGCACACAAACCCTAACAGATGTCGTGGAGCAGTTTTGGAAGCTTGAAGAACTGTCGTCAACCCCAGTTATCACCCCCAAGGAAGCTCTCTGTGAATATATCTTTGTCAAACTGCACACTCGATATGCTATAGGCCATTACAGTGTGTCACTCACATTTGATGGACCCAGATAAGAGCTTCCTGACTCGCTGATTGGTGACTGCTCTTCATCGTTATCAAGCACTCGAACACCGACTACACCGGCAACCTCATTTAAAGGCCAGTTATTCAGACTTCATGCAGGACTATCTAGACACAAGTCACATGGAGCTAGTAATGAATCCATCCTTCAAAACTCTGGCTATTCTTACTATATTCCCCACCATTATGTGATCAAACCTGACAGTACCACCACTAAGCTTCGGGTGGTGTTCGATGCTTTGGCCAAGAAAGACTTGAGAACTTCTCTAAATGATCAACTCATAACAGGACCCAAACTTCAAAAGGATATTACAAAAGATCTTCCTTCGTTTTCGTTCACATTCAATTGTTTTTACTGCTGATATCAAACAAATGTATCGTCAAATTCAAGTCCATCCTGAAGATCAAGTCTACCAGCGCATTTTTTGGCGGGTCAATGACAGTGATCCAATTCAAATATATCGTCTGAAGGCCGTGACTTACGGAGTATCCTCATCACCTTATCTCGCTATTCGTACCCTACACCAGCTTGCTGATAATGAAAAGACCCACTTTCCAGAGGCCTCAAGGATGGTACACTCAGATCTGTATGTTGATGAGGTATGTTCGGGCGCTGATACCCCTGAAAAGGCAGTGGCTCTACAGCAAGAACTTGTACAATTGTTGAAGATGGGCGGCTTTCAATTACTAAAGTTTGCAAGTAGCAATACTTCTAGAAGGGTTATGCCCAGAAGATATTCAAATGCCTCCATTGCCATACTCTTTTGATGATGATTCCACTGTCACTAAGTTGGCTGTCTCCTATCATCTTGTTCGAAAAATAGCTTAACCAACTCCTATGGATTAAAGGGGTTGACTGGGACTCTTCTTTCCCCCATCCTCCTCCTGAAAGAACTGAAAGATGGAATCGTTTCAGAGCTGAGCTTCCACTTGTTTCCAACATCTCAATTGACAGATGATGTCTGGTCTCTGCAGATGCAGCTTGTAGCTTTGAGATTCATGGCTTCTCTGATAGCACTGAGAGTGGTTATGCAGCTGTTGTATACCTCCGGGTTATTTCATCTGGCACAGTAAAGGTGCAACTCTTACTCACTAAATCAAGGGTAGCACCCATAAAACAAGTTTCACTTCCTCGCTTGGAACTATGTGGGGCATTACTCTTGGCACGCATGTTGCATTTGCTAATGAAAACATACTCGTTCTTGAAAATTGACAAGGTCTATGCCTGGACAGACTCTACAATCATATTGACCTGGATCCAATCTTCGTCCCACCTGTGGAAAACATTTGTTGCCAATCGTGTGAGTAAGATCCAAGATCTCACTTCCCTGAATGGTGGCACCAAATACCATCGGAGCACAACCCAGCTGAGTGTGCCTCTCGTGGGTTGTTTCCCTCTCAGCTTGTTGAGCACCCACTTTGGTGGGCAGGACCCTTGTGGCTTAGGGAGGATTCAACCAATTGGCCACAATATAAAGAATTGCCTCGTTTAGCTGAACCTATTGAGGAGTGCAAAACACTCACTCTGACCACAGTTGCCCCTGACACCAACATTCTGGACCTGTTAGATAAGTTTTCGTCCTTATCAAAAATAAGACGTATAACAGCGTATTGCTTTTGTTTTGTTTGTGCTTCTCGCCCTGGACGCGTCGCACCCACCGGACCATTGCAAGTTGATGAACTACACAAGGCTCTGTTATTTTGGGTCAAACAAACCCAACAGTTCGACTTTACTGATGATATTGCTCGTATTGTCAAGGAACAACCTTGTTCATCCTCAGTACAAAGGCTAAGACTCTTTCTCGATTCTGCTGGTGTTTTAAGAGTTGGCGGCCGCCTTCAATGAACCAATCTGTCCTTTGAAGAAAAACATCCTATCCTACTCTCGAAGCGAAGTCGTCTCATGTAACTTCTAATTGACCAACTACACTTTGATCATCTACATCCAGGACCACACAACTTGCAATCCTTACTTCAACGTGAGTTCTGGATCATTGATGCATGCAACATAATCATATTGCGCCTATACAAATGTCTAAAATGTTTCAAGTTTCATCCATCCATCCATCCATCCATGGGAAGTCTCCCGGATGTTCGTGTTTGTCAAGCCAAACCCTTTCTGAAGACAGGTGTCGACTATGGGGGTCCATTCACAATCACAATGGCTTGAGTACGCAAACCTAGAATCTGTTGGGCCTATATTTGTCTCTTTGTCTGTTTTTCTACAAAGGCTATTCACATAGATCTGGTGTCAGACTTATCAACTGAAGCCTTTCTTGTGGCATTTCGTCATTTTGTCGCACGTTGAGGACATTGCTCAGCTGGGACAACCACAGATAAACCGGTCGTATTTCCGGTCGTGGGCAGGCCAGTCTCGTTTTGGATTTCGTCCCGTATATATCTTCATGTGTCGTATAACATAAACATTCCGTGGTTATGTGATGCAAAGCTATACAGTCCACTTCCTACTAAACAGTAATTAATAGCTAACTTAATTTTATGAAAATAGATGAAAACCTATGCAAGTAGAAATAAAAATACAAACTTATTATGTAATAGAATTCAGTCTGTAAAGAATATAAAAATGGTTTTCTTTTTTTAGCTATGTGGGTCGGCTCCATGTAGCCATAGCGTTACAGTCGTTATATATACCCCCCTGGCTGAGAAGTGATGGCTTACCAGTCATTAGTTATATACTGGCCGAGGAGTGATGGCTTATAGTAGCTAGGTATAGCCTGGCTGAGGTGTGATGGCTTACAGTAACTAGGTATATTCTTGCTGAGGCGTGATGGCTTAAAGTAACTAGGTATAACCTGTTCAAAGCGTGATGGCTTACAGTAGCTAGGTATAACCTGGCCGAGGTGTAATGGCTTACAGTAACTAAGTAGGTATATTCCTGGCCTACGTGTGATGGCTTACAGTAACTAGGGTACAGTACAGGTAATGGAACACTCAAGAAACATCAACTGAAAAATTGTACTTAAATTATGGCACGAATTGAAATACTTTTTATTGCCAACAACTTGCAAAGCCCAAATGACTTCCGCCTTATTTATATTATCTTTCATAACAAAAGAGTTAGGGTTTCTTCGAGCCACTACACTACTTTCACTTTTGGCAACACCTTCCTTATGCGGCTTTACCATTTCCGATGAAATTGAAGTGTGACATGAATTGTCATTTCCCTGACTTTCCATGACTTTTTTTAAACTTCCCTGACTTTCCCTGACTGTAATTTTTTCCCCTGACTTTCCAGACCGTAGGAACCCTGCAGTAACTAGTAACTAGTAGATTATAAGACAAGGTGTTTTTTTCCCTCCAAATTTGGTTTTCTCAATTTTTTTATTCATTTCATATTCACGTACTTGACAAGGTAAATGTTTGCCCACAATATACAGCCTTAGTATTTTAGTAGCAGTGGAAGTGGGAGGTAGTGTCTTTCTTTAGAACACGTGTTCTGACCACAATTCTACAAACAACTAACAAATTATATGGGAGAGAAAATAACATGATATGGGAAGATGCTGACTGCAAACTATCAGAAACAAGTGATGCAAGTGACAGTAAAATTGACTAAAAGGACTCTTGGTTTCTGACATTGACAGGATTCTAAAACAAGAATGAGTCCATTATTTTAATAAAATATATTATTCCCTACAATGTGTTAAATAGTATGGCTCTACAGCAACTTCAATTGCTAAATTAATTAAGTTGATGTGGGTTGTTAAGTCTAATATATGTTGTTTCCTAGGAATATAGATAGTTTTTGGCGGGTTGTCTTATTCAGGTAGATACAATATGTGAACAAACTTTGTTCTTTGGTTAAATTATTTTTGGAAAAATGACAGTAAAACCAGATTTGTACTATTTTCTATATTGTGTCTATTGAAAGTTTTCTTATATTTAATGTCATGAAAAGTAACAAACTAATCTGATGATAAAATCTCTCAACTTTTTTAATGTAAATATGGAAACGAACCTCATTCTCCTGGTTCATGTTGATGGTCTTATGGAGATCTTGTTGTATATCCTTTAGCTGTGTCTGTAGTTGCAGAATCATGTTTTCATCCTGCATCTGTTTTTCCTCAAGGGAAGGTCTACGATCCTACAGAACAAAGATTACTGTCCGTTCAGTACCACAATAGTACAGTTTTTAATATAGCACCGCGTCTTACAACCCGTTCGGGTTATACGCTAATGAATTAGGAATTGGGAAGGTTGAATTTAGAGGAAGTGAACCCTCATTTGCACGGGAGAGTGGAAAACCATTCAGGAAAAACCACCCCCAGTTGATCCGAGCGAGATACAAGCCTCCATCTCCCTGTCCTCGACAGTGTGGCTCAACACGACTAACGTGTTGGCCAACCACGCCACCGAAGTACAGTTAACTGAGACCATGGATTGAGGATCATCTATCCATATTTCTGTAGAGATTGGGGCTCTATGTTCTTATAAAACAAAAGTCATTATAATCAAGTTTTATGCACCTTCAAAGAAAGGTAATTTGACAGCATAACAAATATGGGTGGGTCAAGTCCACTTTCTCAATTCAAAGTGAAGTTGAATCAATTAATATGAAATATTCCTCAGGGCCAATAGAAATTTGAATCTTTAAAAAATTATTAATGTCATTAACATAGTTTTTCCTAAAATGATGAATCAAGTTATTATTACAAAATGTAATTCAATTATTTTTGAGATTTTTGTCAAATCAACATTAATTTGTGATGTAAATAACTGAAAAAATAAAAAATTTAACATAAATGTCAATATTATATTTAAGTATTTTTATAGGCAAAGCTTTGTAAATGTTGAATCTGGAACCAAAGTCGAAGCTGACAAATACTTTGAGCAACGTTGAGGTTTTCGAAGCTTTGCACACTCCTAATAACAACTCAAGAAGATTAAAAGAATAAAGAATTGAAAAAGTTTTTCCTAGCTTAAAACAGACTACTGCTATATATTTTTATTTCTTTAGTGATCATAATATATGATTGTAATAATGTATTGTCTTTTCTTTTAGTATGGATGAAAATATCTTTTAAAATAACAATTATTCTTTTCTGTCCAAAAAATCTGTTCCAAAGGAAAGTTTCATGTTTTCCAAAGCTTAAATTAACAAATTAATTATTTATTTTGATTTCAGTCCATAATATTAAAAACCTTAATTCAAATAGAACAAAAGCTTTCCTTGAAACCTAAATTGATATTGCAATATCTATGACTATTATAGTAGACTAGTGTGAATGCCTAGTTGTTGGTTGTTGATCCCCACTAAAGGAATTACAAACAAGGCTCACCTCTTCTAGGAAATACTTTATTAGCTTCTTCTGGCATTTTTATAGTAACATTATTTGTCAAGTTTTTCTGGAGTGCCTCTAACCAAATTAATATCATTGATGTATAAAAGTTATCAAAATAATTTTATGAAAAAAAGTGAAAAAATTAATTATCAGTATTAATGTTAGAAAGGTTATGAATAATATCGTAGACGTGAATGTCCAAATGAACACAGTAACACATTACTAAACAAGACTATATAAATGAATATAGCACACGACACTACACATGGCGATCTTCAAGGTAACGAGCATCCAGCAAGACAAAGAGGTTGTGTGCGCATTAATACCGTCATGAATGTGGGTATGCGCATGCGCAGAAGAAGACATTAGTTGTGAGCCGAGACTTGTAAACAAAAGTTCTCATTGTAGCTTGTGGTGTTGTCCTTGCTCAGAGCAAAGGACTCCTGACAATTAATTAATATTAATTTCAAGAAAAATTAGATTATATTGTCATTGCAAAATTAAAGTTATATTATATGTATTATTAGGCTATTATTTATAGCAACCAATATTCAATCAGACCTAAAATTTGTTTTAACTTTCTTTTATTTCAAATATAAAAGTAGATTTATAAGAAGGTAGTACAGGGAATAGAAACAGGAAAAAAAATAAAAGGAACTAACATAATATGGCAGTTACAATGAATAGAACACAGTTCAAACTTTACATTGCTGATGCTGGACAAAAATACATTGGCTGCCTCATTGATTGTTACTGTTCAATTACCCAACCTAGGTTTAATTCTATTTTTTTTTGCTATATCAATTTCTATTTACAACAATATGTACCTCAAAAAGTATAAATATTTGTTAACTAAAAATTTATTAATGTGAAAATAGCAAATAGTAGTGGGAATAAATATTATGATTGTCTTTTATTGTTATTACTAAAATTGTTTTTTTCCTTGTCACATTAATACTTGAAAATATAATTTTATGAGCTACAAAAATTCAAACTTACAGACTTAGTCTCCTTCAGTAAAGCTTTACTTTCAGTTGCTGTTAGAGAAATTGTTTCCATTAGTACTTTGATTAATTCTGTTTGATCCTCCACCTAGAAGGAAAAAGAACATTTGGATTGTGTTTAAAAAACAACCCTTCTAGTTTTGTGTTTAAGCTTTAGTGTTATCTCAGAATATAAAATGCTATGTGTATGCTGCCTGCAACTACAGCGTGTCAAAGGTACAATTAAAAACAGAATCAGCAGTGACATAATTTCTTAGGCTCACAGAAAATGGGAAGGAGGGGTTAAACTGGTATGACTGATTCTGTTTTGTTTCATATTCATCATATGAACATACAACAGCTAGTCAATGTGTTTTGTTATGACTCATAAAGAAATAAGAAAAAATTATTATTTTTTATAAGTTTTAAATGTAGTGTTTGTACTACATGTACACAAAGAATTATTACACAACAAATTTCTCGTCTTATCATTCTTGGCTTATAATAGTACTATTTCTTCTCCAATGGTTTCAAGCTCTCTATTTGAAATTTAACTAATGTTAGGCAACAAAAAATTATATTTAAATTTTTTTTGTTTATAGCTTCAAGAATTAACAGGATACTTTTAAAACTCTGATTATTGCAGTGACAGCTAAACATACACAGTAAAAACTAACAGTGAGGTTACACCACCAAGTGTTTGATTAAACAGCATATTCATAGTTTTACTATCTTTATTTAGTTTGGCCCACAGTGACTCGGTTTGTATGCCGAAAATTTCTTACATACATACATACATACATACATACCTAATCACGTCATTCCCTTACGAGGTAGGTAAAAAACTGTGAATATAGCTAAAAAAAACTTTGTACTTAATCCATCCTCACTAACTTTCTCCACACTTCTCTATCCTTGCATATTTCCTTCACTTCAACAACATCTATACACCGAGTCATTTGTGCTATTTTATTCTTAAAACTCTTAATCTTTCTTTTTTTTCCCACAGTCATCTACAACATTTAGCCACGTCTTATATGGCCTACCCCTTCCTTTTGATCCACACACTTTACCTTCATTTATTTGTTTCGTCACTCGATCCATACTTATCCTCTCAATACCAAACCACCGTAAGACACTTCTTTCTCATTGACCTATTGGATTCCCTTTCAAACCACACTCCTTCAGCACTCATTCATTATTGACTCAGTCCATATGAGTTTTTCCATATACATTTCTTATATATCTTATTCCAACCGCATTCACTATGCTCATGTGTTTCTCCTGACAAACCCATGCTTCACATCCGTAAAACAACATTGGCGTTAACACACTTTTATATACGGCCATCTTTGCCTCTTTGATAATACCTCATTCTTTACAATATTCCACATACATCCAACTACTCTCCGAGATGCATTCACCCGTCTGTCGATTTCACTACCTATCCTTTCATTTTTACAGAACATACTTCACAGATACACACAATCTTTCACTTGTTCTAACGTTTTTCCATTTATACTTGTTACACCGTCTCCGTGTTCTTCTACTTAACGACCAAATTAAATAAAAGGGAGAAGGTGATTCTACATAAAGGAAAATATAAGCAGAATTAAAAATATAACAATAATATGGTTTATTCAGTATAAACGTAGATAAAGCAAAGTACAGTGGTCTCATTATATCATTCTGAATAATGCTGAAAATAATAACGTGAAGCGCAGAATGTAAACATCCCATGTTTACATTTATTACAGGTCGTCTTTAAGAGACACAAAATTACGTAGATTTTAACATCAATAGAGAAGTTAAACTACCAAAAGTGAAGTGAAGTAAGATATCCACAAAATGAAACAAACATTAAATATTCTTGCCTGATGGGCTCCTCAAACAATTACAAGTTACAATACGAAATTTACAATTACATAACGCGAGAGTTTGACTTCCAGACTCAAGTCAAAACCTCCCGGGACTAACTATTTCTTAGAAAAAACTAAAGATTGAAATTTAGAACAAAATTAAATTATATAAAAAAAATAACAAGCATGATTTTATTTCTACAGTCGCGTGAAATAGCAAAATACAAAAGTCCACACATTTTAACATTTTACATTTAAATTCACTCAATACAAAATTACCAATGGTGGATTTCAAACCAAACTAATAAACTAACAAACTAACCAACCGCGCCTAAGTGGCGGCATACAAGTTACATTTAAGCGACTGAGATAATAAAGAGAAAAGTTAAATATTAAGCAAAACACAAAATAAAGATTTTAACACGAAAATATTATAAGTCGAAAATGAATAGAGTTCTTTATAAGTAACAGCCATAGTTACGTTCCAATTTATTATGTATGAATGTTTATCCGATCATTGTCCAGGTCGATGACAATGATCCGTCCTCGTTCGTAGATTTTAGATAGTCAACATTTTTAGACAATGTCAGCCTGTTTTATAGTGATTTTCGTTGCACGGAAAGAGGGGAGGTAATTTCTAGCACGTAGTTGCTAGCTGTCATCGGTCACGTAGGCACTTTGTAGGGTTGTTCCATCGGAAAATTAGAACAAGTCGGCGATCATTGGATGTTTGTGTTGTTTGGGGAAGTTCATCTGACATCCGTCAGAGGGCGGGTGGATTGTTGTCTTCTAGCGTACTCCATGTTGTCATTCCTTAGTTTCAATCTGACTAGACGGAGAATGACCATGCGTTGATTGTAGACTTTCGTTAGCTCGGCCCATTCTTCACATTGGCTGCACGGTGTAGTTCAGCTTTGGTGGCGGCTAGTGATAGAAGATTTCAAAGGTAAGTTCCTGAACAAATATGAGTGTAATATTACAGAAGATTGTACTGTATGAAATATACTGTGTCGTATTATCTTTCCGTATTAGCCTACAGGGACTACAACAGAGAATAGTACCATTGTAGGGATTCTATTTGGGTCGGAATTATTGAGCGGGTGGTATGAATTCTTGATAGTTACGTATCAACATTATAACGGGATGGATCCAATTGTAACTAACTGTAAGTTAACGTTACATACTAAGTTGACTTTAATTTCCTGATACATCCTTATCAAAAACCAATACCTTAGTTTTGGCAACATTTATAGGAAGATTCATTTTGTCTGTCACCACGCTCAAACGATTTAAAGCATTCTGCGAGTCACTTTCGTTCTCAGCCATAAATACGGCATCATCTGCATAAAGCAGCACTCTCACATTCACATTGTCCAATTTACACCAACCGCATACTCACAAGCATCCCTCATACACTTATCCATGAAAACCTTAAACAAACATGGATACATTACATAACCATGCCAAACACCCTGTTCAATGTCAAACCATTCGCTCAAAACTCCATCCACCCTAATGTAAGCTTTACTTCCATCATACACCGCCATAATTGCAATAACTAGCCATGCATCCACACTATACTCTTTAAGAACATTCCATGACATGCTCCTATTCACCCAATTGTGCGCTTTCTCCAGATCAACAAATGCACAATAAACTTTCTTTTATAGGCCTATATTTTAAATAATAATAATATTTTTATATTATGTTTCAAATTTAAAACACAAAGTTCTTTCCTATGCTTTTATTCAATTACTCATCTGAGGTATTCGCAACTAGCAAGGTAATGTAAAGTGGTAAGGGTTTTCAGCCCATAGCTGTTGATCATTTCAGAAGTATTCTATTTTTCCTATGCTTATTTTTACTAATCACCAAAATTTATTTTGTTGTCATGGCTTGCAAGGCCATGATGTTTCATTTTCAAGGATATCGGGACAATTATTTTTGTATTTATACTTAATTTTGATGATAAACATAACCCCCACCAGAACTCCCCTTAAAATTAGCCTAAGCTTAATTTTCACTTGTTACTAAAATTTGTATTAGCTCATTGTCATTATGTTAATAGTTAATGACCTAGAATGGGGGCTTTTATAAGACCATTGTTGTTATTATAATCAAAGTTTTTCACTTTTATTTTTGTTTTATCTTTAGTTTGGGTCTATTCTTAACTGTTCTGGGGTTTAGGACCAATTAAGGGTAATTTCACATGGAAGGAGAGGGGGGGGGGAGTGGACCGACAAGATCAAGCTCCCGGTCGGTGAACACTTTTGGTGTAGAGAAGGTGCAGGACAAATATGTGTCTGGTTGACTCCGGATTTTTTTCTATGTTTGTTTGCACGATGGGCAGACTTTGAACAAAACTGTGGTTTCCCTTTTAGTCACTATTTAAGAAGGCATCTTTTGTGCTTTTTGGTTGATTATGCTATTATTTTGTTAATTAATGTAAATTAAAAGTAACCACCAAAATAACATGTAGTATTATAGTTATTTAATGGCACTCAGTTGTGTTGTAAGATGGTTATAAAATAAAAGCGACTGCAACTGAAGTTTCGGGTATCCATCTACTTAACGGATGATAAGATTAATTTAAATTTAATAAATTAATAATTTTTTTGATGAAATTCAAATATGACATTGATAGACGGTTCCTAAACGTAGTTGTTTCATATATTTTTCCAGAGAACCCTCCCCCCNCCCTCCCCCCCCCCCTCCCCCCTGAATTTTTTACTCGGGGTTTTGAGATCCTGCACAGCCCTTTTACTATATCATTTGTGTTATTCAATAGATATTGATAATAACGATCAAAAGTGACAGTTGCAAATAACATGACTTGATGTATGAATATATCAAAATTGTTTTATTAACTTTACTAGCCAATAAATATTGCTCTTCCTACCAAGATCTGGGTATAGGTTCAGAAATGATGAGAAAAGTATAATCTAGGAGAAGTGTACTATGGTTTTCTTGATAAATAATTTAGGAAAATAGAGCTCAATGAATCTTGTTAGTAAGTGAAGCCGAGCCTTATTATCACCAGCTAACTAGGCAGCATTAAAATAATGACTTTGTTCCATTCACAACAGTATGAAACACAAATATATTAATTACTTAATCGAAGTTATAATAGAAGTAAGCTAGGCCTAGAGAAAAATTGTACTGTCTATTTGCTGGAGGGGATTAAAACAACTCCCAAAAGGAAGGAGCAGTTTAACATATCCAAATATCATGGCCTCTATGATCTGAATCAAACAGACTATTTTTACATCTTTGACCACAATTACTGGCAATGCTTGGCGATTTAAAGAAATATAACAAAACCTGTTTCTCACAATAAACTTACTTGAGCTTCTGCTGTGTGCAACTTGGATGCCAAGAGTATGTCAAGAAACTCGAATGATCGATTGTCAGGTATGGCTCCCTGAACAAAAATAATTGAACCGTAGCATAAAATAAACATAAAAACTTAAAACTAAAATGGTCATAATCAAGTATTCATTAAACAAATCATAGACAGTAATTATAATTTAAGAAGTTAATATTTTAGACTTTTGTTTTGGATTTGATATAACTTTAATCTACTTTATCAAATATAACTTTATAAATAATATATTTGACATGCCGAGAATACAAAATAACATTTATATTTCACCTCTTTTTCTAAAACTTCTCCGAGCTGTTTGTATTTTGTCAACTCGTCCTGAACCTTGAGAAGTGATGATTCAAGTTCTTGGATTGTTTCCTCAGTTTCCTGCCGACTTTCTGTCATCATACTGTCCCTGACCTATTAGAATGAAACTAAATTAAAATGTTTAGAACTTAACAGTTTTCATTTACAGTGATTTTAAACTTAATTTTGAACAAGAATAGAACATATATATTTAATATTTAAGTTTTAATAAGTCAGATAAACTCATTAAAGAAGTCAATCTAATAATACTGTCAAGAGAAATATGATTGCTTATTATTTTATTTGAATATTTACAAAATTGTATTTACAAAAACAAATCATATACATTATATTATTAATATTTACCATTACAAATATGAAACTGTAATTAACACAGAGTATTAAATACCTAAATAATAAAAATCAAAATATGTAGATACAAAACAAATAAGTATATTAAAATATGTTATTGACATTTTGTAATTAACTTGTTAGATCACACAAACCGTCATTACAATATGCATGTGTGTGTGTGTTAGACAGAGGGGCCTGCAGAGGGGTAGGGGAGGATTCCTCTCACCACTACTCTCCATTAGAACTAATAAATCAAGTTTAGACTAACTTTTAGATTGGTTTTTTTCCCATTAACTTAACTTTTATCGTTAACAAAGATCTCCAAGATCAAAATTTACTATGTGGTTGCATTTGAAGGTTAAAATCGGGTTTAGTAAGAACAGCAACTAAATTTTTATTTTAAGTCCTATTAACGCCAACACCCACATAAAAGTGTTCATAAAGTTAATAATAGGTCTACCTTCAGGATTGGGTGTAAATATTAATGCTCAAACCTCCCACCATATTATTTTATGCTAATTGTTATTATTGAAGTATTTTTTTTATTTTCTCTTTGCAAACATTGGTTATATTGGTATTATAATGATAACTTTGATGACGAAATGTTATGAAAGTTCTCTTTTATTCATTTTAACAGGCATTTTAGCTGTGAAAATAAGTAAAATTTAAGCATTTAACGTTTTAGATAACATTCTTGTTACATCTACACTTGATGTAATCAGGTAAAGGTGGACTTAAATAAGACATGTCTATATTTTTATTAAATGTTGCTGCTCAAATGATTTGGGTTTGGTAAGAAACACAGATTATCAATAAGATTATCAATAGTCAATTTGAGTGGGGGCATGATAGGAAGCAGAAAACAATTTATTTTGTCATATCACTATGCTAGTCAATCGAACATGTAAATACATTACAATTCTAAGAAAGGTTTGTAAGTGAGGAGCATTATCTACAAGACCATGTTATGCTACCCTTCCCTGGCTGGTCAATTCTCCAACTGTATGCCCAGCCAAGACTCTGCGCTCGCCTTATCAGATGAGTCACTGAGGCCGATTATCGCCCTGGGCTTCAGCGTGTTGCCGCGGACCAACAAATGTGAATACGACTATGACGAGTAAATAAGAAATAAAAATAATACTTTAACCAAGGGCAACAAAAATAACTCTATGTATTTCATCTCTTACCTGTCATAACATTAAACTTGATATAATAATTCTCATTTATATTTCATAAATTACCTGTTATTCACTTTATAAGTCACTGATACGTGTTGTTTAGCTTCACAAATAAAGAATGTATATAGTATGTAGAAGAAAAAAATAGACAGAATAAAGAACTAACCATACTCAGTTTTCTCGGAATTATCATAAGGTAGAGCCATTCCTGGCTGCAGCCTTGTGTCTACCTTCGAGTTACTTTCCAATCTCTACACCAAGGTCAGCGCCACTTCAGCCACTGCCTTAATCTCTGCAACTTCTGCGAGTGAGCACCACTTTGGTCGCTGCCCTAGTCTCCGCAACTTCTGCAGGTAACCACGTTACATTGGCCGACTGTCTGGACGCTAATCAATTAGGGTATCAGGAAGCCAGACATGAGAGCCATCAATGCCTCATTCCAAGAGAAGACGGAACCATAGCCAGAAAACACACCAAGAAGCCAACTACAATCTCTGCTTCTACCAGGTATATTTCCATAGAGAATACACTCTTCTCATCTCCAAGAATCAGCTAACATGTCCTCGTCCTCAATACAGCAAACACACTTCACTCCTCAAGATCCAGCCCTCATAAAACATAGTCCCTTCTAACCCAAGACAAATTATTGCACTCCCCTCTAAAGCCCTCAAACTCAAGCAGTGCCAGATTATCCCAACCTCGACCCCGCACTCATCCCACCTCTCTTCCCTGGGATTTCGCTTCCATCCTATGCATAAGAAGATTCCTCATCGGACCAAGTACAAGAAGCACACAAACCCAGAGTAGACCCTTGACAATTTAAAAATTAGAAAATTGAATATTTGGTTACAAATGTATGAAAAAGATGAAAATTAGATTTATTAGAAAAATAAAACAACAAAAATATTGAATTAAAAATTAAAGTGTCTCAGTAGTTCTTTAGAATTAAAATATAGGCAAATCTAAAATAATACGAAACAAATTTTTAAAACATGTAAAAATACAAACCCAGAATTAGAGGTGTTGTCAAAGTCAATTTAAAGATGGTTCTGTAGAAAAATATATTAATTATATAGGCCCTAATATAAATAATAATATTAAAATTAAAAAAGGAGAGTATTTGAGAAAGTGAATTGATTTTTATTGAATCATATTTAAAATGATAGAATATTAGGAAAATGGTAGAGCACAGACAAAAGTAAAAACACTAACACATTATTTTATATACACACTTTAATATTTCGATGCTATTATAGCATTTTCTTCATGAAGTGGTAGTAATTAATTTAAAATCCTGAATAAAGAATATCATTGCAGGGTGGTCATTTACTTTTAAAAAAACGCCCTTTAATAATAAGAATAATACCCAGCCTTGACACATGTATATTTATTTATTTTTTCATCTATTTAAGGTGTTTAATGTGCACTTTCTGAACTGTGTGATTATATCTAATTACTACTACTTCCTGAGGAAGATGCTACAATAGCATCGAAATATTGAAGTGTGTGTAAATATGTGTCAGTGTTTCTACTTTTATTTGTGCTCTACCATTTTACTAATATTCTATTATTTTATATATTGCATTTTTTTTTTGCTCAATGCACTTTATTTCATACATATTATTGGATCATAATATGAATCATGTGAAACAGTAAAAAATAGTAAGATAAAAATATTAATGATATAACAAATTAAAATATTTAATAAGACAAGGAAATAGAGAACACAATTATAACAAAAGTAATCAGTGATACTTATATAAAATAAGTCAAGGGATAAATCAAACAAGCAGTTAGATAGTAAAAAAAGATTTTTAAGTTAATAAACAAAATTATATCATTTTTATTTATATTGTATTATTTACTTACTCTAATGCATTAGGAACATGAAAGTTCATTGCTGCAGTTAAAAAAGGACACCACCTTTCACTATCTTGAGCTAGTCAACCTCATTTTCACGCTATCTATTTCAGGTCCATCTTAATCAAACAGTATTAAAGAGACATGTTATAATAAATTTGCATCCATCCTGTGTTTATCCTTTATGTTTTTGATCCTTTTACATGTTCCTGTTAACCTTTACCATTTTCCTTTTTCTCCCTTTTGTGTGTTTTGGTTTCCTCTTTTAGGAAGTTGTGTTGCGCGTTTCACACTCATCCCTGACAAGTGTTGATAAAATGAAACCTAGGTCAGGAGAACGGGCAGTGATAATCGATTTTATTAAAGAGGCAGTCATTACCCCCTTTGTCCAGTGGCAGCAATGTAAAGTGTGAACTATGTTTTCCTTTTCATTGTAAAAGCCATATTATATTACTTCCCTTTTATATATTTTCTATCCACCTTTCCTGTACCTTCTTCCAAATAATGTTATCCATCTGCATCTAGGTCTTCCCAATGGTCTATTGACATTGGGTTTGATAACCAATACCCTAAGCACAGTTCTAGATTCTCCCATTCGCGCTACATGTCCTGCCCACCATAATCTATGACGGTTTATTATTCTAACAATGTATTGTGATGAGTACAGGTGTTAAATCATCAAGATGTTACAGCCTCCATTTCCCAATACCTTCATCCCTTTTTGGACCAAATATCTTCCTAAGCACCTTGTTTTTGAATACTCTAAATTTTGGTTCATCATGTATGGTATACGCCATTCACGACCTAAGTTTACTTGGATGACAGCTCAAAAAGTAACTAAAAAATAGTCCCTAAAATATCACTACGCCAA
>CABFWO010008229.1:0-19155 GCA_902155825.1 Timema genevievae | reverse complement strand
CTAAAGTAATGGCACCTACCCTAGGTGATATGAATGTTTATAGGTACTGAAAATCTGGTTACATTTTTGTGAGAAAACATTCTTCTACTAGTTTCCCTCTCCAGTGACGTCACTTTCATGGGTGGTTAAGTGGTCTAAGGTGTCACCCTCGTGATTAACCGAATTTTCAGTGACTGGTAGATCCAGTTTACAAACCTTGTCAGGTCTACAGAGGTTTTTTTATATCCTTTATAAATGGTATCTCTCTCTCTCTCTATATATATATATATATATACAAATGTGGGAATATTTTCTCTAAATTTACCTTCCTCATCTCTTTCCCATAAGCGTAATTAAATGAATGATAACCCAAAATTGTGGTACGTGCACAAACAAAAAGTGTCTCCTGTTGATTAGTGGCATGATTCAGAGTTGATATTGCATAGCTCACAGGGGCAAGGAGAATACAACGCACAGTTGGTCGTAATTTGCCACCATTACTCACCATTGCTCACCATTTTGAAACATTCTCTATTGTAAGGTGAACAAGTTGGCGGATAAGTTAAATCAAATAACGAAACCACCAACATCTACAAGCAATTGAAAAATGGATACTGTTTCCAAATACTTAGAACAACAAATATGGTATAAATGATTGATATGTTATTTATCTGAATCAATAAATCGTACCAGCATGAATTTCCCTTGCAGAGCTATATATCTTGTTATAGAACATTCTGATTATATCAACTGTACTTGATTATTTGTAACTCTTTATAGATGTAGGCCTGCTAACAAATTAAACAAAGTGATTCATTATAACAGCAAATTGAGCTAAGTTCAGCATCTAAAATTGATACCTATCTTCAAGGAAACCAAAATATGTTTACTTTGTCCTTTCAATTAATTTTTTTCTCAAAAAATAGTATCTTCAATAGTTTTCTTAGATGTATAAAAATCAGTGTACTGCTTGATCAACTTATTGATTAACAAAGTGCCAACTCTAAAATTAAATTTTACAGAAGGGTGGAATAACTTCTTAATTTGGTAATTAATTGTTTATTAAATCCATTGGCCTACATATTTTACCAAATGTATTATTTAATAAATCTAGTGCATATTATCATTAAAAATAATGTAAATCAAATTAATTATAAATATATTTTCAATTTAAGTAGGTATTGTTTATTAAATGTATTATATTTTCATTTTAAGTACTATATATTAAATGTATTGATTTTTTACTAAAAATGTTAATTTGGACTAGTAAATAACGCATGCAAAACCATAGACAGGACCTTAATTTATAGTTTATAGCAAATAATCTCTACTCTAAATAAGGATAACACTTGTTCACTTGTATTTAGAACTAAGTTACCAAACACACATCCTGCCCCCATTAGCATCACATTATGTAGTAACTGTCGCTGCTGTCAGTGAGCTATTGACTAGATTTGACATGACATGTTCATTCTTATGTCTTAGTTTGCATTACAAAAGAGCATTTTGTATTTTTATTTTCTCTCATGAGATGCAAGGTAAGTGTTGCTGCACAGTAGTATGACGTAATGTTGAAACATTATTGTGGCTTTATTAGCTACTGGCTCATAAATCAAATAGTTTGATCTAACTATTGTTGATGGGATGTTCATCTTATTTACTCATTTTTAAAGAGTTGTAAAGTATAATTACCGGTAACTCTTTATGAAACTTGAAATGATGTACTTATATACTAGGGGGTCTGCAAGCTTGGGTTTTTTTTCATTTTGAATCGAGTATTTCAAAAAGCTCCAGAGTTCGAATATATTCATAATTTTAAAATGTTTAGAGTATATATTTGTTTATTTTAAAAGTTTAATAGTATATTTAAAATGTGACCAGTAAAACAAACATAAAATGTAAATACCACATCTTTAGTAAATTAAATTTTAAAAATATATAAAAACCACGCATGTTCTTAAAATAAGAATAACACCCATTTATAAAAAGTAAAAACTTTTGAAAAAAAAAAGTTTAAAAAATGTAAATATTGGTTTAAATTAGAAATAGCACCTTAAAAAACACAATTTATAACTAAAAGCACTCAAACAAAAAATATAATAGAAATAATAATAATAATGATTATTATTATCACCGCGTCTTACTACCCGTTCGGGTTATACACACTTAAGCTAATGTGTAATGGTAGGGTGATTGTGAGATGAAANTGGAGGCCTGGCATTCCTCACATTCACAAGTTGTGATTAATACACATCTTGTCAGAGGTGAAGGAAGGGTTTGGTAATCAGATAAATCTGTGCCGGGACCGAGGATTTAACCCCGGACCCCCAGAACAGAAGTCTTGTCACCTTGCCCCTAGACCGCCAGGTTACCAGTGAAAAAAATAATTAAAATTGTTTCAACGCTCATGTTTCTAAATAAAGTAAAATTAATCCAACAATTTTAAGAAAAAAGTTAATAAAATCGATGTTTTAATGAGCTAATATTTCCTCAAAATGAATTTTCGTAACTTCACTTTTCTTATAAGATTAACAAGCATTATAAATTTGGAATGTGTTTAAATGTTTCGTTTATTAGTCCGTGATCACTTCTTGTGCTCCAATTCCATTCCTCTATTCACAATTGTGCATGCGGCTTGCATGGGTTTTTCACTAGAAAATAATTATATTACTACAAAATGTATTTAAATCCAATTTTTAATGCTTATAAAAGTTTATGTTCATACTTTAAAATAAAAAATAAGGTGGTAAGTTATCTCAGATACCGGTATTTATTGCAATGCTGATTGGCACTGATTTTAGACGGGTTGACCAACATAATTCTATAACTAATTAGTAAGTACCATAACGCTAGTTTTGTAGTTGAACGTATTAATACAACTTTTAAAATATATCTGAAGTTTGAAAACAATCAATGTGTATTTTCAAGGTAAAATTAGTAAAAATAAAGATTATTTTAAGTATTTAGTGATCTATCTAGCTATTTTTATTTTAAGTCCCCATGGCAATTCAACTTCAATCGAGTATAATTCAAAATGAATGAAAATATTGAATTATTTTACTGGTCGAAAGTAGTTTTAGACCTCTATTATGTTATTAATGTGAAATTATTGTTAACAATTAGTTAATTTACCGAAAGATTTGGAAGTGAAACTGCCGATATCATCTAAATTAAATATCCTAGACTTGACATTACCTTTTAAAAATGTATTTGGGTGCACATCAAAAGAGAGCTTGAAAATGACGAGCCTACAAAACTTTCAATCTCGATCCCGAACTTTAATGACTAGCTCGGCTCGAAGATCGAAATCCGAGTACTCGCAGAGTCCTATTATTTCCTCATGAATATAGATTCAGGAAAAATGTGTACCGTAGTGATACAGTACAGTAGGCTATCTGTAAAACTAAAAATTAAATAGTGTTTACTTTGTGTTTTACTGTTTTTTTAACTTACTGGTGTACCTTTCCTTACTGAGTTGTTGATGTTTTCAGGCTCTGCACTCTACTGTTACAACTGTGGCTCCATTATGAGTATGAAGGGTGGCTGTGACAATGCAGCAAATAAGAAACTCGTCACGTTGGAGAAATGCCAGCCAAATGTCAAGAGGTGCTTCAATCTCAAAACAAGTGAGTGTTTTTCATTTAAATATCTACATTGGAAGCTAGGAGTTCTCACTTTTGCAAACTGTTACATCCTCAACTAAAGCTAGACTTAAATAAGCTAGGTAAGAGGCAAGGAGGATATATTGTGAATATGGAGCTGCTGTTGGATCCAAGGTTGTCATAACAGTCGTAGCTATTGATTATCCTTGCTAGATATTCTGTCTAATTGGTTTCAACATCTAGAGGCAATATATGTATGTATGTATGTATGTCTTGCACAGCTTCCAGTACAACAAGATTAAACAACCTGCATCAGTGTCGAGGTGTCAACCTCGTCTGGTCTGGGTTGCCGGTGATGAGGTTGGAGTTACAATCCTGGCCTTGTGTACTGATAGTGGTTTACTAAGTAGTTTTATACTCTCACACTACATTAAAAATGCGGGCACATTTCCTCTTTTTATTCTTTCTCAACACCTCAAAGAGAGTAGTGTGATTGTCAAAAGAAAAAACTCATGACTCAGATAAATCTTGACGTTTCATGACCCCTTGAAATCGAAACAGGTTTATGTATGTATGTATGTATCTCAGACTAGAGCCAAAACCATTTTACTGGCCTGGGTTTTTTGAATTATATATTTAGACCCAAAGTTAAGAGAAATTTTCTGAATGGTAAAAAGTTTAAAAAAATATATTTTCTCAAAACCCATTACTCATTTAGTAAGTTTTGTCTCTAGGCATGGTTTAGCATTATAAACAAACTGGCAATTCTCATTTTTCTCTTAAATGGCTTTGAGGGTACTTTACATGAATCAATTTTCCAATTTTTATTATATCTTCACAATTATGTGAGATACAAAATAACTTCTCACTGTATAGATGTGGTACTATTAAAAACAAAAATCTTTTATTTAAAATATTTTTGTTCTTAAGTCTTAGAAAATGAAATTGCTTTTTATTCTCTTTGGTGGACAAATATTTTCGAGTTTCTCTTTTGTGGAATGTTCCTGCAATTTTTACGAATTTTTGGTAAATTTCTTTATTTTAAGATAAAAGAGAGAGAAAGTTTGTGTAGTGCACCATACCATTTATTTAGATCTTACCCCTATTTGATTAGGGTGAATATATGTTAATCAATATAGGTTGTAAGAGACGATACACACTATAACAAGATCAAAATATAAAAAATGACTTGGTTCAGCATGATATGTAGGCATAGATTATATAAAGCTTGTGTTTGTTTTATTTTTACATCTAAATGTGTTAAATCAAATTTCTAGTCAATAATAATTGAATAGTCATTGACTTGCTTTTTAACAAGCTCTTCCAAGACAAAAACTAAAAAGGTTTTAAAAAAAATTATTTTTATATTCAAAAACACTTGTCAACAATTTTGTTTGACTTTATATATATACACTCCATTTTTCCTGAACCCTGAGCGGTTCCATTATTTTATAAGGTACGCCTTAGTGTCAAGATAAGATTGTAACCATTCAAGGTAAGAGGAGTGTGTGCTAGTTTGATAAAAAAAATACCATGACTTCACAGCAAACTTGACACTTTCTCAAGTAGTTACTGAAATATATTAAGATTTTAAATTTGGAAAATTTGAGTTTTTTGAGCTTTGTCATTTGTTGAGATTAAGGTTAAACCTAATTTAAATTTTAGATATAAAAAATTAAAACAAACATGAATAAACATGATGTTTTTAGAAAATTTTGTTACAATTTTAAACCGGTTATTTGGAACAAAGGGCACATTTCCATAATAAAAGTTAATTTTTATCAATTTGAATTGTATAAAAAAAGAGGTGTGAAAGCTCATTAGTGGGTTTTCATAAATTTAATGTTGGTTCAGAGATAAACTGTAAGCTAGCGTACCAAGTTTAAAATTGAAGGGCATCTGAAAGTAGCTGATAATGTTGATAACAAAGAGGCGAAGCCAATGTAATCTAGAATATATAAATACATTTTTCTCTTGTAGGATTCATGTGTTTGTTGTTAAAATAGTTAGTAAAGTGTTTACAAAATCCCATAAATCATGATAGTTGAAATTAAGATATCAAGTGTAGGCCAGCTAGAGGGAAACTTAAATCAACCTGATGGGATTATAACTGGCAATAAAGTTTCAAGGTTTTCAATTTTATGTTTTGCACACTTGGAATTAAAATTAATCTAATTATTAGATAAAATTATTATTACTTGCCTTTCACGTATATAATGTACCTAGTAGGAAAAATAGCTAATGCAATATTTGATTTACTTATTGTTTGAAATAATTAACATACCTTGAGTACCCACCAGAACACCCCTACCTAATAAAATTGATCCTCCTCTGTCCACAATTTTAAGTTGGTGAGTGCTATAGCCCAATATAAAAATATAAATATTGTTGATCATGTTCTGTTCCTACAAAAATAGCGTACAATGTTTAGTCACACTGAAAGATGTATTTTATCAGATAAGTTTCATTGTCACATTAGATGTTATTAAAAATAAATTTGGAAAGGATTTTAAAAATAGGTAAAGTGCATTAATATAATATACCATTAAAATGGAATTGAAATATATTATTGAGTTTATAATATGCTAGTAAGAAGACTAAATATTTTCTTAGGAAACTCAATTTTCTGTATTGCTGGTAACTAGAATTGAATTATGTTTGATCTTCGTGGTATTTTATTATAAATATCAATATTCTGAACACTTTTATTTGGATACTTTCCTTCACTTTATTTGAAATAGTATATTATTTAGAGAAGTATTGCAAATGTCACGCTGTCACTTAAATAACATCTTTGAGTTGACGTCCGATGCATTCGTTAAGGTGGCTACATTGGTGAGCACTGAAACTTGTTGCAGACATTTAGAAATCCCACATCATTGAAGAAGTTGTTCGATTTTTAAAAAATCTTGTTTTTCACCAAAATCTAGGCGAAAGTTATCAACAAGTTTAAGAACAATTAAAAAGTTTAAATTTTATGTTTTAAGTCCTTTTTTTTAAATTCAACGACGCTTTACACAAAAAGCTGTCATTCTGAGACTTGAGTAAAAAGTTATGAACCTATCAAACAAAGCCATGTTTTGATAGGGTCAAACGAGAGTTTGTTTGCCAAAATCAATTCACCCGTTTTCTTGTAATTTCAATTACCAGAAATGTGTTTATCAAATCACACACACAAAACATACAAAACACACACACAACACACACACAATATACCTTTAGGAAATAATTATAATAATTTTTGCTTCTGTGACACTATTAATATGAATTGAGCTAAGGGTGCACATAATTTTTTTAAATGTGAATTTATTTGGTTTAGCACTGAAATGCTTCTGTACCTGTATATTTGAGTTCTGGGCAATGGAAGCACAAATGCTAACTCAGAGTTGCCAGGGGGTGTGGTTCAATGATAGCTCTCGTAGTAACCAATGTCTCTCATATACTCTGCCTTACAACTATGAGTGAATAATGACTCTGATGACCCCTGAATATATCACTGGTAGAGAGTTAAGCTAAAGGTTCCCAGGTTCTATTCCTCTGCCCAGGTGCTGTTTTTAAACTAATCTAATTTAATCTTAAATGATGATACAAATGAAATATGTATATTTGATCAAGTTGTGTTTGTTGAAGGTACCGACAAGACAGTGTCCCGGGGCTGCCTGACAGAAGCTGTCGACTACTACTGTACAGGACTGGGCTATTGCGAGACCTGTCAGGGAGACTTCTGTAATGGCAACACCAACTTCCACAGCGGTCTTGCGAAACTATTCAAGTTTGCTAAAGAAGCGTAGAAGAGCTCTCACAACTAGGTGAAGATCGTGTCATAAGATAACCGAAGATCGTGTCATAAGATAACCTTCTGAAATATTATTGCATCTTAACTTAAGTGTTCAAGTTCCTTTTTTAAACAAATACTTCCACAAGGCAACACCAATATTATACTTATTTTATATCATCTCAGTGCTTTTGTAATAATACACCCAAAAGTTTGGTAGTTTGAAAGATCTGTGTCAGGTCATTGACATTTAGTTATGGCTATAAAAATTAGGGACAGGTCTATAATGGATTAGTTTGGTTTTACGAATGAAATGTTTGTAATTTTTCTGTCTTGGAATAGTAGTAAAAAAACTTAGTACAGACAGATAAATTGAAAACTATTGTAATTCTAGTAATTATTACTAAAAGCTTTATTTCATCACTCAGTTAGCTACGTTATATTCCCGAAGTTTTTTCAAATGAACTTGATATTGATACCTATCTCCCAATATTTATACTTTATTTATTAATTAATTGAAACCTATTTCACAGATATTATGTAAGTCAAACTAATTGGTAAGTCAGTGGATCATACATTTTAAAGAGTAAACCTTCCTAATTGTAAGACTTTAATCATCAGTGTTATCTGTAATAGAGACATTTGTGTTTTTGTTCAAAAACTTAGGTTTTCACTTAACGTTTTTCTAAGTAGGCCTACCCATCTTAGTTAACAGTCTTAAAAGGATTAAATGGTAAAGTAATTACATTAGCAGATTTTCCCCCCTGATGATAAAATCTCTGACATTATTCTAAATTATAACAGATGCTTTATAAATGACAAGTTTGTGCTCTCTTATCTACACGTTTCACAATGTTATCAGGGATTAGAGAGACAGATTATTGTCACTTATATTTCAACTGTGTTTGGAAGTGTCAACATGATAAAATAGCTGTGTTAGGCAATGCAAAATAAATATGATTCACTGTATCAATATTTGTCAAATATTTAACAAAATAATATTCAAATGATTAAAACCTTTACTTTTCATTAAATAAAGTAGGTAGGTATTTGTTTGAATACATATTTTAAAAACTTACAAATACAGGTGCATTTATGAGTTTTAAATTAAATGTCAGATAAAATTGGTTCATACATTGACTTTATTATAATGTATACCTATATTTTATATCAATGTAATCTGATAACATATATATATATATATATATAACATTTTAACAATATCTTTATTTAAGTAACACTTTTGAAAAACTATTTACTCTTTTATTCAGATGTGAAATTAATCAATATTAGGTTATTTATATTTAATAGTCTCATTTAAAGTATATTTATATAAGATACAGACCCAGTTAAACTTTGATATAAATATCACACACTATTTACCCAAATGTGTGTAAACCATATTTTGGATCAATATAATGTTTTGGTTACTATTATAATCATTATTTATAATAGTTTTGTTTTAAAATATTAAATCTTGAAATTTTATGACAAAATATTTGATATAAAGTATTATCTTTGCATTTGTACTCATGTTACAACTGAAGTTATGTTGATGTATTAAAATGACAGTATTGTTAAATTATTTTCAAAAATTAAAATAAAAAATGTTGTAAGACTGAATATTTTAAGGTACCTTTATTGTAAAATAAAATTATGTTCATAAAAAATTGGTTTGTTAATTATTAATTTGCATCCCTAAAGTTCCACACAAAAAAAACCCAACTGAAATCATGGTTGAAAATTTAAAAAATAAATGAAAAGTTGTCTCAAGAAAAGCTTGGATAAATAATAATTAATGTGAGACCATGATTGAAAAAGAAAATAACTGAAGGTTCACTTAAAGTATAGGTTCTCAAAGTATGCCATGAAATTCACTAGATGTGTTGTGAAATTCTCAACATTATGTTATTGATTATAAAAATCATTTAAAGTAGTTTCATTCAATATTGATTTTTAAAAAGAAATAAGAGAAAAATTTTTGAAAGCTTTAATATATATATTTACCAGAGAATTTAATGGCTTATAATCAAAGAATTGACTAATTAATGAGAATTGTGCCATTTCTTAACAATAGTTAGACTCATGGTTGAATAGAGCACAAACACAACTATTTTCCATTGAACTGAGAGAAGCTTCTTTGAGAATGTGTATGTCTGAGTCCCAATTAGTATTGCCAACTTACATGTTTGGTGCGCTGCGAGGACTGTCCACAAAGAAACAACTGACCTAAGAGTATGGGAACTCTCTATAACCACATCAAGACTAGAAAACCCCCTCATTTAAACCTAGCATAGTTTGTATTATACTACCCTGCCCAGCTTTTGTATGTATATATCAACCTATAAGGACTGCTATCAATGTATAGTAGCTCAACCAAGGACAGTGAAAGGAGTAAGCCATCAAGTCCAACTAAGAACAGTAGTCCTAAGCAACCAAACAAGACAACCACTTAGATTACTCTTGATACGATGACAAGAATATGAATATTCTCTTTTCCCCAATGAAGCTATTTCAAGAAAAATATGTCTAAATTATATAGCCACACACAAAACCACATTAAAAAGTCAAAGAAACATTATTTGTGTTATATATATAAATTAAAAAGGCTTATCATTCACGTATAAAACAGGATATTGTTCCATTATGATGGTCTAAACTTACTGGAACATAAATTGATTCATAAATCATAAATTGATGTGCAGTCAATGTATAAGAAAATAATTTAGACTTTAACTATTTTTACGATTTAATTATAATACCCAGAATTTATTTACTTAGCATGATAGAGGTTAGGTAAGTTAAGATGAGCTAGCTTATAAGTAACAAATAAATGAATTATTATAGCATTTTATTTTCCTTCGAGTTGCCACTACTACTTAGCACAAGTTTTAACCCACTGTGTCTCCAATAAATTCCGTCCAGTTATTAGTAACAGTTGACCAGTTTACAAGAATGTGTATACACCCCGTGAAGAACTCATCATTATCCAGTGATCTGGGACCATGCGCCAAACATACCAGATGCTTCATTATTATTATTATTATTATTATTATTATTATTATTATTTATTATTATTACTATTATTACTATATTTGGAGTTTATATGCGCATCAAAACAAACAGCGTCTTCTAATGAAACTATTTAAAAAATAGTAAATCCCCATATAAAAAGAAAAATAATCATACACCTGTTGCAAAGAGCTGAAGTGAAAACTAACATAAATAAACAATACAAACATATTAAAATAGGTATATTCTAAAAGTGTTAAAACTAATCTCATTATGAGATAATATTAAAGTGAGCCACTTTATAAAAGTGAACTCGAATGGAATTTAAAAGAGCCGGGCGAATAGGGGCTTATTTTCGACACTTCACCAAAATATGGTACGCACTAAGGTGAACATCGCAAAACTCACACACTGGAGGTGGATCCCTTCTCAATGAAAATCCGTGAGTCGGAAGTGTATGACCGACGCGGAGTCTTGTCACGATGACCTCCTTTCTTCTAGACTTTCGTATAGAATAGGGCCACCGCAACACACTGTCCCTTATGGATCGCAATTTGTTCCGAGGAGAGTTCAAAACCCACTGCTCGTGCCAGGTGCCTAAGACCCCATGCTGAACATAACCCTTTAGATCTAAAAACATGATACCCCAAATTGCTTCAGGAGGGAGATGGACTGCCTTCTTGCCTACCTGGTCCACCAGTTAATTACCTGTGAGACTAGCATGACCAGGAATCCAGCAAAAGGCAAGCCGGGTGTTTAATAAACCAATTTTAAACATTGGCTCATATATCATCTCCACGAGGGGATTCCAGGAGTACAAAGTGGACAGTGCCAACAAAGGACAAATGAAATCCGTGCAGATGAGGACAGAACGGTGAAAATTACGGTACACGAAACAAAACTATTTAAAATGGCGTAAAGTTCCACCGTAAAAAAAAGCTGCATTTACAAGGTAAAACAAATTTAAAATTGGATAATTACATTACAAAGACACATATCACGGGCGCTCCAGACTTCGAGCAGTCCGATCACATGATACTGAAACCTTGTTTGCGGGTGGCTAGAAGCTCACTAAAAGTTATTTCATATATGGTGTGCGGTGTTTTCGCTCTATTTAGCTTGTCAATTTAGAGATGGGATTGACGCAGGCGTATCTTCCAGGGTGAAACTCGACCTGGGGATGTGATTAAAGCCTTTGGCAGGACTATCCCACACGTGTCGAAGACAGATAACATCCTGATCCCAACCGGCCTTGTACTACAACATTTGGTTTCATACAAGACACGGTTGGTTTGATGGAACACAGTAGGTAACGTTCTCACCGGCTCACCGGCATCAACACAGATGCTGATAACTTGACTGGTACAAAAAGCACCAGTAGCTAGTCGGATACTAGCATGATGGACACTATCCAACATTTTTAGCGCCAATGGTTTAGCAGAACCATACACAAAGCTGTCATAGTCCATCTTCGATCTACCAAGTTCCTGTAAAGGTGCATCAGTGATTCCCTATCAGCACCCCAAAGGCGACCGCTAACTACTTTAAGCAGATTGAGGGCAACTCGCTTTTAGGTCTTTGATGTGTGGAATCAGTGTTAATTTAAAATCAAATAAAAGTCCAAATAACTTTACGGTTGCTGAGACAGCTAAAATAACGTGAGATATTAAAATACTCGGGCCTGTGTGTTTACCGCGTAATCTATGGAAGTGGATGACCGTCGTCTTGGTTACGGAGAAGCGATAGCTATTATGTGATGTCCTCGTTCATAGATTGTTTACAGCGATTTTTATCTGCCATTTCGCCCTGTGGGGAGTTGACGAACTGCAATAAATTGCGAACTCATACACGAAAAGACATGAACGCACAGGTAAACCACGTCCGCAATGTTATTTATAGCAAAAGCAAACAGCGTGTAGCTTAAATATTTTTCCCTGAGGCAGCACACCATTTTCTCCAAGAAAATCAACAGATAAGTTTTTATTCATCCTTACCCGGAATAGTTTATCTTACATATCAATATTAAGGCTTGAAGGCACGTCGAAACACATAGGTCATTAGCACCTTAAAAAGGATATATGGTAAAATCACCTTAGGGAAACCAATAAAAGTAATATACCTGATTTAAAAAAGCAGGTGAATAAACTACACTAAAATTATAAAACAAAGAGTTTATAAGTTTATAAAAAAAATAACAAATAAAAACAAAGTAAAATCCCTCTGAGGGTAAATAGGCATAATACACTTACTGAAAACGGGAAATGTGTAAAAAATAAATAGGCAGTAGATACATTTACAAATATGCTATAAAAGTTAAAACTAACTATGAGATAATAACCAAGTGAATCACTCTGTAAGAGTGAGACTCAAATGGAATTTAAAACTTTAGGGTGGCGTATAAAACAGAGTGAACGTATGACTCCACCCACGCCGTAGTGTAATAAACCACCAAGGTCACCTTTAAAATCAAGAGAGAGGCGAATAAGGGCATACTTGCGACATTCCACCAAAATGTGGTACACACTAAGGGGATCATCGCAAAGCTCACACACTGGAGGAGGATCATCTCTCAATAAAAATCCAAGGGTCAATTAAGTGTGCCTGACACGGAGCCTTGTCACGACAATCACCTATCCTGTTGACATTCGATAATAATAGGGTAATCATGACACACCACCCCTTATGGAGCGCAGCTTGTTCTAACCAGGGGTTGAAACCCAAGTGCGTAAGACCCCACGCCGCCAAACATTATCCTTTAGATAGTTCTAAAAACATAACACCCAAACTCGCCTCAGGAGGGAGATGGACCGCCTCCTTGGCTGCCTGGTCCGCCAGTTCATTTCCTGGAATACAGCAGAAAGCGAGTCGAGTGTTTAACGAACCAAGTTAAAAAACTTAATGATGTATCGTTTGAATGAGGAGAGCTGAGGAGTACAATGTGTACAATGCCAACAAAGCACTCACAGAGTCCGTGCAGACGAGAACAGAAATGTGAAAATTATGATATACAAAACACAACGAATTAAAAATAGCAAACAATTCAGCCATAAAAAAACTACTGGCTTCAATTGGTAAACCAACTTTAAAGTTAGAGTTTTCCACAGCAAAAGCTCATCAAAAGGAAGCTCAAGATTTCAATCCATCCATGTAGGTGCACTTGTCCTTGAAAGCAGGTGGTAATAATCTCATTAAAGGTTATCTCATATATAATGTGCTGTGTTTTTGCTTTAGCAAATTCGGCAAGATCAAAATTACATTTCGGTAGGTGTATCTTTCAGGGAGAATATATTAAGGGCTTTTATACACCTCACTTTCAAGCCTTTGATATGTGGGATTCACGTTAATTTAAAATCAAATAAAAGTTTCAAGAAATGTACGTTGTCTAAGATAGATAACGAACCCCACGTGGTTCATTAAAATATTGGGGACTAGATGTATTCCGCGTAATCTATGGAAGTGGACGACCGTCATCTTGGCTGTGGAGGAGCGAAAGCCATTACGCGATGCCCACGTCCATAGATTATTGACAGCAAGTTGTATCTGCCGTTCAGCCCTATGGAGATTCGATGAACTGCTATAAATTGCGTAGTTATCCCTAAAAAGGCACGAATGGACAGGCATTGTCTAGTTACTAATAATTGCAATATTGAACAATGCACAATTTAAAATACTTGCCCAGAGGACCCCTATTTCTTGAAAAAAATAATCGGATAGGGTGTTATTCAAACTTACACGGAAGTGTCTTTATGAAATAAAATTAGCTATAAAAACTCTGAAGTTTCCTCGAAAACCCCAATTACAAAACAGTTTCAATATTCCGTACCACCAGGAGGTGTCGTACACCTTCCCCCATTTGAAGAAAACAGCCAGAATATGCTTTTTATGGAGGAAGGCGTCATGAACTACTGTCTCAAGACGGACAAGATGGTCCATAGTGGATTAGTTACGGTGAAAACCACATTGTATATCGGAAATGATATTGTAGGATTTTAAATACCATATAAATAGTATATTTATTATTTTTATTATATTTTGCATACACAGCTATGGGTTTGTAGCTAGTTGCTTCAAATTTATCTTGGCCACCTTTAGGTATAGGAATAACGAGTGCCCTCCTCCATAGAAATGGGAACTGACGAGCTTCTCAAACACTATTTTCGACAGTAACGGATATCCTTCAGGGGGCAGTTGGACCAACATTTCATAATGGGTGTCGTCAGGGATGATAGTTTTGCTGTCAGCCTGGGACAGGGCATAAGTCAGTTCCTACAAAGTGAAAGGGGAGTTATAGTCCTCCCCAACTCGGACCAAAGTCAATAGTATCGCACACCGTAGCCCGCTTACGCACTGCGATCTCGTCAGAGTAGCTCACAGTGCTAGAAATTGCGGCAAAAATCGAGGCCAACACACTGATGACCTCAAAAGGGGAGGAAATAGGCAAACTATTAGACATACGGGCGGGTAGATTGTTTATATATTTATGACTGCCACGAACTACGAATGTTATCCCAAAGCTTATTTGTGGAAGTGGAAATTGTAAGGGTGAAAAAAAAATTCTCTAAGACTCTCTTCTGCATTCACGAATGATACAGCGAGCTCTAGCACGTATAATCCGGAATGACTTGAAATTTGTTTCCAAAGTATGACATCGATGGAAGAAACGTAGTGTCCTTAGAAGGTGAGAGATTGAAAAACGACACTCTTCATTCCACCAGGGAACAGGATGCTGGCGAGGATTCGGCGAGGATTTGGGAGTGGAAGCCCTCACCACCACGATGAACGTCGAAGCAAAGTGTCTTGTCCTAACATCTAAGTCAGGAGAACTGGTCTTCTAGCATTGTCGTTTACAATCTAATCTTGTCTCTGGTCAGTAAAACATGTTTCTAATACATCATACTGTGTTGATAGAAGTAAGAGTAAAACTTAATAATAAATTCTTGACAAAAAATTCACGTTTTTTAAGCTTGTAGATTGCGTAGCCAGATTTGAAGTGAGTTGTTCATAGATCAGGAGAAGAAAAGAGCGAAGTGAGGGGTACACTAAGTCAGGAAGGATTGGATTAAAAAATGGACAGAAATGCGGGAACGAGATATGGAAGGAAGTAAGAAAGTGTTATACATAGTCAAGTAGGAAACAGGAGGGGAGAGAAAGTACGAGGAGCTAGAATGATGAATGAATAAGGAAGAACGTGGAAGACAAGAAACGAAGAAATGAAACTTTGGTTGAGATATTTTGAGAACATGTTTAACCTGGAAGAGAAAAGGATAAGGTACAGGAAGACTGGAAAAGATATTAATAAGACCTATTTTCAATAAAGGAGACAGGAAGAGGCGTACAAATTATAGGGGGATAATGTTAATGTGCTACTGTACAAAAATACACTAGAAGATACTGTAAAAATGAATAAGAAATAAAATTAAAGAAAGGTGGAGAGAGAGGAACAACATTAATTTAGGAAACAGAGCTCTAAAATAAATTTGATCTTTGCCATACAACAGCTAGTTGGGCTCCCTTCCCGTCTCTGACTGAGTCCTCTCGACTCTTTTATATTGTTTTTCGCAGAGGTAAAGAAGCGGAAGTTCCTCAGGTGACAGTCGAAAACGAGAAGGAAGGCCCAAGGCAAGCCTCGTTTATTGAATAAACTCCAAAGTACAATGAATTTACAATCAAATATACAAAGGTAAATGCACTCTGGTCTCTGGAGCTCATCTGCTTCCTTCGGTCAAGACGTGCTGGTCGATGCTCTTGGAAAGGAAACAGCCATGGACACCTGTGGAGTAGGTGACGTCTCGTCCACTCACTGGGTGGAATTATCTCTTACCACGGCTGCTGGAGCGTCCTCAAGGAGTCCTGGTGGCTGCGGCTGGGTGGTCTCTGTGTTCTGGTCTAGGTTAAAAACCCGCTGGATATATGGCGATTGAGACAGCATCCCCTCCTGCCTGGATGACTTCACTCCATGACTTTGTAACTGTAATATAGAACATATTTAGCCTATGGAGGAGGCGTTGTTTGGACCTCGGAGGGAGATTTGGATAATCTTGCATCATCCAGACGAGAAATCGGGCTTCGTGAGCGTCCCTGCCTTGGGGAAGTTCCAGTGTCTTGGCTTTCATTCCCAGTGCCAGGCGTAGAGCAGCTTCGTCTGTGGCAACAAGTCCCGAAGTGGCCGTCAAGCCCAGGGACTCCCAACCCTCGGCCGAGGCTATCGGTTGGGTAAACGTAGGAGGGGTGGGTCCCATAGAAGGACCTGCCGTAGCATCTGACATCAGCGCACTCGCTTGTGTTGTGCCAAACCGGGTGGCGATATCTCGGAACATTTCTTCAATTATTGTCACGATGGAATCTCGGAGATTTTGCAGCTGCAGAGCCATTGCATCCTGGGTTGTCATGGTCTGCCATGGAGATACCTCTTCCTGCTTTATCTTGCGACGATATGTTGATCGAGGATCTTGGATAGCCTGGCGGGTAGTGTAGCCAAAGTCTGGCTGGGCCAGAATATCTGCTGTAGATAGTGCGCTAGCCGATCCCGCGTCATACACCACGTATGCCTTAAACTGTGTTTCCGATGAGGAAGCTCCTAGTCTAGTTACAGGCTATTTTGTGGGATCACATACGTAGGCTATATATATAACAACCCCAGTATCTTATGAACCTGCATTATTTACACACCTTTAAACCAATATGAATTATTTATGATAGGCTGCTTTATTATTTGTGATATAGGTACTTCAAGTGTATACTATTATATACATGTATATTGTGTAAGTTTAATTTATTAATGAAATAGATACATCTCTATAGTTAAGAACACGTCACATATGACATACCTGGAAAAATGGCTTCCTTAAAACTGTCAACAGTAGCAGAGGCGAGTTTTAATGATACATAAATAATCAAACCACTTTTTAATTTATTTTAAAATTTTAGCCCGTTAAAGGAAGAGTATTTATTATTATTATTATTATTATTATTATTATTATTATTATTATTATTATTATTATTATTATTATTATTATTATTATTATTAGGCTAATACTTTGGTTTTATGGTGTGCACTTTCTGAACCAACTGGTCATATCATCAGATGAATTACAAACTATCATGATTTTTTGGGTACCAGCCGTACTCTTTAAATAGAACATGTATGCCTACCTGTTGTGACGTATCAAAATGTATCAACTCTTCTTTTATCCCGTTTCGATATCAAAGTACCGGTATACACTTTTTTGAAAGCGACAAAAACAAAATCATTTTATAATAATTGTTTTTATTGAATTCCAAATCCGAATCACCGTGTTAAAAATTTTAGATTTTAGTTTTGTGAACTGGACAAATGAAAGAAAAATAGAAGTATTTTAACGGTAAAATTTAATTTCAAAACATTTGACTGTTTCCAATTTCAGTATTGCATAGAAAACAAAAAAAATTGTTTAAGTTAGGAGCAGGACAGTATATCAGCTGGTTGCCAATATCAGCCAATAGTAGCGTTATCTAAGTCACGAATATAAATGTGTTCGTTGCTAAAATTTAATTTTATCAACTTATTATTATTTTTAATTCGTGATTTATGTGATGTTTGCACTCTCATTAATAGAAATGTGTTTCATAAAAATTGTTGGATGAAATAATATTTTATATCCATTCTCCCCAATCGTCATTTTTTGGAATGCCCAGAATAAATGTTTGTTTTCCCCTATAACACTCAGTCAGTACACCAACCCATCAATTTATCATTGTCACTATCATATCGATTATAATTTTTTGATCACGCTAGGAATCGAACCCGCCACCTTCAACTTAATAGAAAGACGTGCTAACGACTGTACTTTTACAGAACTGGTGGTTGTATCATTTGTAGGGAAACTTGTTAGCCAGAAGTTAAGTTTGAGAATAAAAACACAGGAAGAAGTTATAAAACTAATACCTAAATCGAAGTATTTGCTCTTTTGCTGTCACAAAAAATGTCTCTCCACCTGAAGCAAGTCTGTTCTGAAATCCAATTAAATGGTATCTTAGCACAAGTACTAATAACTCTATTTAATACTCCAACCAGACAAACACTGCGCTATCTATGAACAAAGCTAACAGTTGTATCTTAATGTTTTATACATCTCTCAACAGATGTCAGAACAAATTAATTTTAAATGTCTCTCGACAGAGAGCAACTGACACAAACTAAGATAATTTAAAATATTGTTATTATTTCAATCACAGTGCGGTCAATTTAAATTAACAACTAAATTTGGGTCTGAACCAATTTGCACCTACTTTAAACTACCAAATGATTATCGTGGCACTCACTTTAAAAAAAACTCTCAAGAATAACATGATATTTTTTATCATACTGTACGAGAAGCCTCAAGGGTATTTTGACAAGAGAACTAATTATATCAAGGGTAGTACTGAGGGTCAACTCACCACTTCTGCCCCAAAGTGATATTAATTATATGTATACATAAAAGCGAAGGCCTTCACTCCCTCATCACTAATTCTCACACTTCCCGAATAGCTACAAGGCTGAAATTTAGTATAATTACTAATTAGAAGATACTTAAAAATACTAGTACGCAAATTTCAAAATTGTGCTTCAGGAATTGGGGCATATATAGCCTAAATAAAATAAAAACTATTAAGGAAGGTAGAAAATTGGCACGCAGATAGAGGTACAATTCCAGATAATCAAACAAATCTTATATTATGAAATTATTATTATTATTATTATTATTATTATTATTATTATTATTATTATTATTATTAGCAACGCGTCTTACTACCCGTTCGGGTTAT
>CABFWO010008227.1:0-19195 GCA_902155825.1 Timema genevievae | reverse complement strand
GGATCCTGGCCATGTAGACAAGTAAAAATGTCTTAAGGATACTGGCCCTTTAGAAAAGTAAATATATATTAAGGATCCTGGCACTCGAGTCAAGTAAATAGGTCTTAAGGATCCTGGCCCTGTAGTCAAGTAAATTGGTCTTAAGAATCCTGGCCATGTAGTCAAGTAAACAGGTCTTAAGAATTCTGGCCCTGTAGTCAAGAATACATGACGTAAGTATCCTGGCCATGTAGTCAAGTAAATAGGTCTTAAGGATCCTGGCCCAGTAGTCAAGTAAATAGGTCTTAAATATCCTGGCACTGTAGACAAGTAAACAGGTCTTAATGATCCTGTCCCTGTAGTCTAGTAAACAGGTCTTAAGGATCCTGGCCACGTAGTCAAGTAAATAGATCTTAAGGATCCTTGCCCTTTAGTCAAGTAAATAGGTCTTACGTATTCTGGCCCTGTAGTCAAGTAAAAAATATCTTAAGTATCCTGGCCCTGTTGTCAAGTAAACAGGTGATAAGGATCCTGGCCCTGAATTCAAGTAAATAGGTCTTAAGGATTCTGGCCCTGTAGTCAAGTAAATAGGTGTTATGGATCCTGGCCATATAGTCAAGTAAACAGGTTATAAATATCCTGGCGATGTAGTCAAGTAAATAGGTATTAAGCATCTGGGCACTGTAGTCAAGTAAACAGGTCTTAAGGTTCCTGGCCTTGTAGTCAAGTAAACAGGTCTTAAGGATACTGGCCATGTAATCAAGTAAACAGGTCGCAAGGAACCTGGCCATGTAGTCAAGTAAATAGGTCTTAAGGATCCTGGCCCTGTAGTCAAGTATATAGGCCTTAAAGATCCTGCCCTTGTAGTCAAATTAACAGGTCTTAAGGATCCTGGCCATGTAATCAAGTAAAGAGTTCGTAAGGATCCTGGCTATGTAGTCAATTAAATAGTTCTTAAGGATCTAGGCCATGTACTCAAGTAAATAGGTTTTAAGGATACTGGCCCAGTAGTCAAGTAAATAGGTCTTAAGGATCCTGGCCCTGTAGTCAAGTAAACAGGTCTTAAGGTTCTTGGTCATGTAGTCAAGTAAACGGGTCTTAAGGATCCTGGCCATGTAGTCAAGTAAACACGTCTTAAGGATCCTGGCCCTTTAGTCACGTAAAAATGTCTTAAGTATACTGGCCATGTTGTCAAGTAAATTGGTCGTAAGTTTGTTGGCCTTGTAATCAAAAAAATAGGTCTTAAGGTTCCTCGACCTGTAGTCAAGTAAATAGGTCTTAAGGATCCTGGCCATGTGGTCAAGTAAACAATTCTTAAGGGTCCTGACCATGTAGTCAATTAAACAGGTCCTAAGGATCCTGGCCGTTTAGTCATGTAAACAGGATTTCAGGATCATGGCCCTGTAGTCAATGAAATATGTCTTAAGAATCCTTGCCCTGTAGTCAAGTAAACAATGCTTAAGGAACCTGGCCATGTAATCAATTACACATGTCTAAAGGATCCTGTCCATGTAGTCATGTAAACAATTCGTAAGTATCCTGGCCATGTAGTCAAGTAAATATGTCTTAAATGTCCTGGCCCAGTAGTCAAGTTTATAGGTCTTATATATCCTGGCCCTGTAGTCAAGTAAACATGTCATAAGGATCCTGGCCATGTAGTCAACTAACAGGTCATAAGGATTCTGGCCATGTAGTCAAGTAAACAGTTTTTAAGGATCCTGGCCATGTAGTCAAGTAAAAAGTTCGTGACGATATTGGCCCTGTAGTCAAGTAATTAGTTCTTAAGTATCCTGGCCCCGTAGTCAATTAAATAGGTCTTAAGGATCCTGGCACTGTAGTCAAACAAACAGGTCTATAGTGTCATGTCCATGTAGTCAAGTAAAGAGGTCGTATTGATCCTGGCCATGTAGTCAAGTAAATAATATATAAGGGTCCTGGCCCTGTATTCAAATAAACAGGCCTAAGGATCCTGATCATGTAGTCAAGTAAACAGGTCGTAAGGAACCTGGCTATGTAGTCAAGTAAATTGGTCTTAAGGATCCTGGCCCTGTAGTCAAATAAATATGTCTTAAGTATACTGGCCAGCATTCAAGTAAACCGGTCTTATGGATTCTGGCCTTGTAATCAAGTAAACAGGATGTAAGGATCCTGGCCATATAGTCAATTAAATAGGTCTTAAGGATCCTGGCCCTGTAGTCAAGTAAATAGGTCTTAAATATCCTGAGCCTGTAATCAAGTAGACAGGTCTTAAAGATACTGGCCCCGTAGTCAAGTAAAGAGGTTTTAAGGATCCTGACCATGTAGTCAAGTAAACATGTCTTAAGGGTCCTGGCCATGTAGTCAATTAAATAGTTCCAAAGGATCCTGGCCCTGTAGTCAAGTAAACATGTCTTAAGGATCCTTGCCCTGTAGTCAAGTAAACAGGTTATAAGGATCCTTTCTTTGTAGTCAAGTAAGTATATATTAAGGATCCTAGTCTAGTAGTCAATTAAATAGGTCTTAAGTATCTTGGCCCTGTAGAACAGTAAACTTGTCTTAAGGATCCCAACCATGTAGTCAAATAAACAGGTCGTAAGGATCCTGGCCATGTAGTCAAATATATTGTTCTTAAGGATCTTGGCACTGTAGTCAAGTAAACAGGTCTTAAGGATCCTGGCCATGTAGTAAATTAAACAGGTCATAAGGATCCTGGCCCTGTAGTCAAGTAAATATGTCTTAAGGATCCTGGCCCAGTAGTAATGTAAATAGGTCTTAATGATCCTTGCCCTGTAGTCGAGTTAATAGTTCTTATGGATCCTGGCCATGTAGTTACGTAAACAGGTCTTAAGGATCCTGGCCATGTAGTCAAGTAAACAGGTCGAAAGTTCACCGCAATGTAGTCAAGTAAATAGTTCTTAAGGATCCTGGCCCTCTAGTCAAGTAGTTAGGTCTTAAGGCTCCTGGCTCTGTAGTCAAGTAAACAGGTCTTAAGGATTCTGTCCATGTAGTCAAGTAAACAGGTCGTAAGGATCCTGGCCATCTAGTCAAATAAATAGGTCTTAAGGATCCTGGCCCTGTAGTAAAATAAATATGTATTAAAAATCCTGGCTATGTAGTCAAGTAAACAGGTCTTAAGGATTCAGACCATTAAGTCAAGTTAACAGGTCGTAAAGATCCAGGCCATGTATTCAAGTAAATATGTCTTAAGGATCCTGGCCATGTAGTCAAGTAAATAGTTCTTAAGGATACTGACCCTGTAATCAAGTAAACAAGTCTTAAGGATCTTGGCCATATAGTCAATTAAACATATCTTAAGGATGTTGGCCATGTAGTCAAGTAAATAGTTCTTAAGGATCCTGGCCCTGTAGTCAAGTAAATAGGTCTTAAGGATCCTGGCCCTGTAGTCAAGTAAGGAGGTCGTAAGAATCCTGGCTATGTAGTCATGTAAACAGGTCATAAGAATCATGGCCCTGTAGATAAGTATATAGGTCTTAAGGATCCTGGCCCTGTATTCAAGTAAACATGTCTTAAGGATCCTGGCCTTGTAGTCAAGTAAACAGGTCGTAAGGATCCTGGCCATGTAGTCATGTAAACAGGTCTTAAGAATCATGGCCCTGTAGTCAAGTAAATAGGTCTTAAGGATCTTGGCCCTGTAGTAGTGTAAACAAGTCTTAAGGGTCATGGCCATGTAGTCAAGAAAACAGGTCGAAAGGATCCTAGCGATGTAGTCATGTAAAGATGTCTTAAGTATCCTGTACTTCTAGTAAAGTAAATAGGTCTTAAGGATCCTGGCTCTGTAGTCAAGTTAACAGGTCTTAAGGATCCTTGCCCTGTAGTCAAGTAAACAGGTCATAAGGATCATTTCTTTGTAGTCAAGTAAGTATATATTAAAGATCCTAGTCTTGTAGTCAATTAAATAGGTCTTAAGTTTCCTGGCCCTGTAGAACAGTAAACTTGTCTTAAGGATCCTAGCCATGTAGTCAAGTAAACAGGTCGTAAGGATCCTGGCCATGTAGTCAAATATATTGTTCTTAAGGATCTTGGCCCTGTAGTCAAGTAAACAAGTCTTAAGGATCCTGGCCATGTAGTCAATTAAACAGGTCCTAAGGATCCTGGCCGTGTAGTCATATAAACAATACTTGAGGATCATGGCCCTGTAGTAAAGGAAATAGGTCTTAAGTATCCTTGCCTTATATTCAAGTAAACCGTTCTTAAGGAACATGGCCATGTAGTCAAGTAAACAGGTCGTAAGGATCTTAGCCATGTTGTAAAGTAAATAGGTCTTAAGGTGCCTGCCCATGTAGTCAAGTAAATAGGTCTTTAGGAGACTGGCCCTGTATTCAAGTAAACAGGTCTTAGGGATCATGGCCATGTAGTCAAGTAAACATGTCATAAGTACCTTGGCCATGTAGTCAAGTAAATATGTCTTAAGGATCCTGGCCCTGTAATCAAGTAAATAGATCTTAATGATACTGACCCTGTAGTCAAGTAAACAGGTCTTAAGAATCTTAGCCATATAGTCAAGTAAACACGTCTTAAGGATGTTGGCCATGTAGTCAAGTAAATAGGTCTTAAGGATCCTGAACATGTAGTCAAGTATATATGTGTTAAGGATCCTGGCCAAATAGTCTAGTAAATAGGTTTTAAGGATCCTGGCCCTGTATTCAAGTAAATATGTCTTAAGGAATTTGGCCTTGTAGTCAAGTAAATAGATCTTAAGAATCCTGGCCCTGTAGTCACGTAAAATGTCTTAAGGATCCTGGCCATGTAGTCAAGTAAACAGTTCGTAAGGATCCTGGCCATGTAGTCATGTAAATAGGTTTTAATAATCCAGGCCCTGTAGTCAAGTAAATAAGTCTTAAGTATCCTGGCACTATAGTCAAGTAAACTGGCTCTAAAAGACCTGCCATGTAGTGAAGTAAACAGGTCGTAAAAATCCTGGCCATGTAGTCATGTAAATAGTTCTTAAGGATCCTGGCCCTGTAGTCAAGTAAATAGGTTTTAGAATACTGGCCTTGTAGTCAAGTAAACAGGTCTTAAGGATCCTGGCCTTGTAGACAAGTAAACAGTTCGTAAGGATCCTGGCCATGTAGTCATGTAAATAGTTCTAAATGATCCTGGCCCTGTAGTTAATTAAATATGTCTTAAGGTTCCTGGCCATGTAGTCAATTAAACAGGTCTTAAGGATCCTGGCCTTGTAGTCAAGTAAACAGTTCGTAAAGATCCTGGCTATTTAGTCATGTAAACAGGTCTTAAGGATCATGGGCCTGTAGTCAAGTAAATAGGTCTTAAGTATTCTGGCCCTGTAGACAAGTAAATAGGTCTTAAGGATCGTGGCCTTGTAATCAAGTAAACAGGACTTAAGGATTCTGGCCATGTAGTCAAGTTAACAGGACTTAAGAATCCTGGCCATGTAGTTAAGTAAACAGTTCGTAAGGATCCAGGCCATTTAGTCATGTAAACAGGTCTTATGGATCATGGCCCTGTAGTCAAATAAACAGGTCTTAAGGATCCTGGCCATGTAGTCAAGTAAATATGTCATAATTATCCTTGCCCTGTAGTCAAGAAAATAGGTCTTAAAATTCCTGGCCCTGTAGTCAAGTAAACAGTTCTTATGGATCCTAGCCATGTAGTTAAGTAAACAGGTCGTAAGGATCCTGGCCATGTAGTCAAGTAAATAGGTCTTAAGTATCCTGGCCCTGTAGTCAAGTAAATAAGTCTTAAGGATCCTGGCCCTGTAATCAAGTAAACAGGTCTTAAGGATCCAGGCCAAGTAGACATGTAAACAGGTAGTAAGGATCCTGGCTATGTAGTCAAGTAAATAGGTCTTAAGAATCCTGGCCCTGTGGTCAATTAGATAGGTCTTATGGATCCTGACCCTGAAGTCAAGTAAACACGTCTTAAGGATCCTGGCCCTGTAGTCTAGTAAACAAGTCTTAAGTATCCTGGACATGTAGTCAAGTAAACAGGTCGTAAGGATTCTGGCCATGTAGTCCAGTAAATAGGTCTTATGGATCCTGGCCTTGTAGTCAATTAAATAGGTCTTAAGCATCCTGGCACTGTAGTCAATAAACAGGTCTTAAGGATCCTGGAAATGTAATCAAGTAACCAGGTCGTAAGGATCCTGGCCATGTAGTCAAGTAAATATGACTTAAGGATCCTGGCCCTGTAGTCAAGTAAATAGGTCTTAAGGATACTGGCCATGTAGTCAATTAAATAGGTCTTAAGGATCCTGGCCATGTAGTCAAGTAAACATGTCGCAAGGATCCGGGCCATGTAGTCAAGTAAAGAGGTCTTAAGTATACTGTCCCTGTAGTCAAGTAAATATGTCTTAAGGATCCTGGCCCTGTAGTTATTTCAATACGTCTTAAGGATCCTGGCCATGTATTCAAGTAAACAGGTCGTAAAGATCCTAGCCATGTAGTCAAGTAAATATGTCTTAATTATACTTGCCCTGTAGTCAAGAAAATAGGTCTTAAGGTTCCTGGCCCTTTAGTCAAGTAAACAGGTCTTATGGATCCTAGCCATCTAGTCAAGTAAACAGGTCGTAAGGATCCTGGCCCTGTAGTCAAGTAAATAGGTCTTAAGATTACTAGCCCTGTAATCAAGTAAACAGGTCTTAAGGATCCTTGCCCTGTAGTCAAGAAAACAGGACGTAAGGATCCTGGCCGTGTAGACAAGTAAATAAGTCTTAAGGATACTGGCCCTGTAGTCAAGTATATAGGTCCTAAGGATCCTGGCACTGTAGTCAAGTAAATAGTTCTTAAGTATCCTGACCCTGTAGTCAAGTAAACAGGTCTTAAGGATCCTGGCCCTGTAGTCAAGTAAAATGGTCTTAAGAATCCTGTCCATGTTGTCAAGTAAACAGGTCGTAAGGATCCTGGCCATGTAGTCAATTAAATAAGTCTAAAAGATCCTGGCCCTGTAGTCAAGTAAATACGTCCTAAAGGATCCTGGCCCTGAAGTCAAGTAAACAGGTCTTAAAGATCCTGGCCATGTAGTCAAGTAAAGATGTCATAAGGATCCTGGTAATGTATTCAATTAAATAGGTCTTAAGAATCCTGGCCCTGTATTCAAGCAAACAGTTATTTATGATCCTGGCCATATAGTCAAGTAAAGAGTTCGTAAAGATCCTGGCAATGTAGTGATGTAAATAGGTCTTAAGGATCTTGGCTCAGTAGTCAAGTAAACAGGTCTTAAGTATCTTGGCCATGAAGTCAAGTTAATAAGTCGTAAGAATACGGGCCATGTAGTCAAGTAAATAGGTCTTATGGATTCTGGCCCTGTAGTCAAATAAAAAGGTCTTAAGGATACTGGCCCTGTAGTCAATTAAACAGGTCCTAAAAATCCTGACCATGTAGTCAAGTAAAAAGTCGTAATGATCCTGGCCATGAAGTCAAGTAAATAGGTCCTATGAATACTGGCCCTCTAGTCAAGTAGACAAGTCTAATGGATCCTGGCCCTGTAGTCAAGTAAAGAGGACTTAAATACCCTGGCCACGTAGTCAAGTAAATAGGTCTTAAGGATACTGGCCCTGTAGTCAAGTAAATAGGTCTTAAGTATCCTGGCCCTGTAGTCATGTTAACAGGTCTTTTGGATCCTGGCCATGTAGTCAAGTAAACAGGTCGTAAGGATCCTGGCCATGTAGTCAAGTAAACATGTCGTAAGGATCCTGGCCATGTAGTTAAAAAATATGTCTTAAAGATCCTGGCCCTGTAGTCAAGTAAACATGTCTTAAGGATCCTGGCCATGTAATCAAGTAAACAGGTCGCAAGGATCCTGGCCATGTACTCAAGTAAATAGGTCTTTAGGTTCCTAGCCCTGTAGTCAATTAAACAAGTCTTAAGGATCCTGACCATGTAGTCAAGTAAACAAGTCGTAAGGATCCAGGCCATGTAGTAAGTATATAGGTCTTAAAATTCCTGGCCATGTAGTCAAGTATCAGTTCGTAAGGATCCTGTTCATGTATTCATGTAAATAGGTCTTAAGGATCCTGGCCCGGTTTTCAAGTAAATAGGTCTTAAGAATCCTGGCACTGTAGTCAAGTAAACAGGTCTTAAGCATCCTAGACTTGTAGTCCATAAACAGGTCTTAAGGATCCTGGCCACGTAGTCAAGTAAACAGTTCTTAATAATCCTGGCCATGTAATCAAGTAAAGAGTTCGTAAGGATCCTGGCAATGTAGTCAATTAAATAGGTCTTAAAGATCCTGGCCCTATAGTCAATGTAAATAGATCTTAAGGATTCTGTCCCTGTAGTCAAGTAAATAGGTCATAAGGATCCTGGTCCTGTAGTCAAGTAAACTGGTCTTAAGGATCCTGGCCATATAGTCACATAAACAGGTCTTAAGGATCCTGGCCATGTAGTCAAGTAAACAGGTCGTAAGGATCCTGGCCCTGTAGTCAAGTAAATAGGACTTAAGGATCCCGGCCCTGATGTCAAATAAACAGGTCTTAAGGATCATAGCCATAAAGACAAGTTAACAGTTCGTAAGGATACTGGCCATGTAGTCAACTAAATTGGTCTTAAGGATCCGGGCCATGTATTCAAATAAATAGGTCTTTAGGATCCTGGCCTTGTAGTCAAGTAAATAGGTCTTAAGGATCCTGGCCCTGTAGTATAGTAAACAGGTCTTAGGGATCCTGGCCATGTAGTCAAATAAACAGGTCTTAAGGATCTTGGCCTTATAGTCAAGTAAAGAGTTCTTAAGGATCCTGGCCCTGTAATGAAGTAAATAGTTATTAATTATCCTGGCCCTTTAGTCAAGTAAAAAAGTCTTAAGGATCCTGGCCATGTAATCAAGTAAACAGGTCGTAAGGATGCAGGCCATGTAGTCAATTAAAAAGGTATTTTGTATCTTGGTCCTGTAGTCAAGTAAACAGGTCTTAAGGATCCTGCCCATGTAGTTAAGTTAACAAGTCGTAAGGATCCTGGCCATGTAATCAAGTAAATGTGTCTTAAGAATACTGGCCCTGTAGTCAAGTAAATATGTCTTAAGTATCCTGTCCATGTAGTCAAGTAAATAGGTCTTAAGGTTCCTGGCCATGTAGTCAAGTAAACAAGTCGTAATGATCCTGGCCATGTAATCAAGTAAATAGGTCATAAAGATCCTAGCCCTCTAGACAAGTAAACATGTCTTAAGGATCCTGGCCCTGTAGTCAAGTAAACAGGTCTTAAGGATTTTTCTCATGTAGTCAAGTAAACAGGTCGTAAAGATCCTGGCCATGTAGTAAATTAAATAGGTCTAAAGGATCCTGGCCCTGTAGTCAAGTTAATAAATCTTAAGGATCCTGGCCCTGTAGTCAAGTAAACAGGTCTTATGGATCCTGGCCATGTAGTTAAGTTAACAGTTCGTAAGGATCCTGGCCATGTAGTAAAGTAAACAGGTCATAAGAATCCTGGCCATCTAGTCAAGTTAATATGTCTTAAGTATCCTGGCCCCGTAGTCAAGTAAATAGGTCTTAATGATCCTGGCCCTGTAGTCAAGAAAATAATCTTAAGGATCCTGGCCCTGTAGTCAAGTAAACAGGTTTTAAGGATCCTGGCTTGTAGTCAAGTAAACATGATGTAAGTATCCTAGCCATGTAGTTAAGTAAACAGGTCATAAGGATCTTTGCCATGTAGTCAAGTAAATAGGTCTTTAGGATCCTGGCCCTGTAGTCAAGTAAATAGGTTTAAGGATACTTGCCCCGAAGTCAAGTAAACAGGTCTTAAATATCCTGGCCATGTAGTCAAGTAAACAGGTCGTAACGATCCTGGATATGTAGTCAAGTAAATATGTCTTAAGTATCCTGGCCATGTAGTCAAGTAAACAGGTCTTAAGGATCCTGGCCATGCAGTCAAGTAAAAAGTTCTTAAGGATCCTGGCCATGTAGTCAAGTAAAATATCTTAAGTATACTGGCCCTGTAGTCAATTTAACAGGTCTTAAATATTCTCGCCATGTAGACAAGTAAACAGGTCTTAAGGATCCTGGTCATGCAGTCAAGTATACAATACGTAAGGATTCTGGCAATGTATTCAAGTAAATAGCTCTTAAGAATCCTGGCCCTGTAGTCAAGTTAATAGGTCTTAATGATCCTGGCCCTGTAGTCAATTAAACAGGTCGTAAGGATCCTTGCCATGAATCATGTAAACATATCGTAAGGATTCTGGCTATATAGTCAAGTAAAGAGGTCTTAAGGATCCTGGCTCTGTAGTCAAGGAAATAATTCATAAGGATACTTGCCCTGTAGTCAAGTAAAAAGTTCTTAAGGATCCTGGCCATGTAGTCAAGTAAACAGGTCGTAAGGATCCTGGCCATGTAGTCAAGTAAATATGTCTTAAGGATTCTGGCCCTGTAGTCAAGTAAATAAGTCTTAAGGATACTGTCCATGTAAACAAGTAAACATGTTGTAAGGATCCTGGCCATGTAGTCAAGTAAATAGGTCTTAAGGATCTTGGTCAATTAGTCAAGTAAACAGGACGTAAGAATCCTGGCAATGTATTCAAGTAAATAGGTCTTAAAGATCCTAGCCCTGTAGTCTTGTAAACATGTCTTAAGGATCCAGGCCCTGTAGTTAAGTAAACAGGTCTTAAGGATCCTGCTCATTTAGTCAAGTAAACAGGTCGTAATGATCCTGGCCATGTAGTCAAATAAATAGGTCTAAAGCATCCTGGTCCTGTAGTCAATTAAATAGGTCTTAAGGATCCTGGCCCTGTAGTCAAATAAACAGTTCTTAAGGATCCTGGTCATGTAGTCAAGTTAACAGGTCGTAAGGATCCTGGCCATGTAGTCAAGTAAACAGGTCATAAGAATCCTGGCCATCTAGTCAAGTTAATAGGTCTTAAGGATCCTGGCCCCGTAGTCAAGTAAATAGGTCTTAAGGATACTGGCCATGTAGTTAATTAAATGGGTAATAAGTATCCTGGCCCTTTAGTCAAGTAAATAAGTCATAAGGATCCTGGCCCTTTAGTCAAGTAAACAGGTCTTAAGGATCCTGGTTTGTAGTCAAGTAAACATGATGTAAGTATCCTAGCCATGTAGTCAAGTAAATAGTTCTTAAGGATTCTGGCTATGTAGTAAAATAAATAGGTCTTAAGGATCCTGGCCTTGTAGTCAACTAAATAGGTTTAAGGATCCTGGCCCTTTATTCAAGTAAACAGGTCTTAAGAATCCTGGCCATGTAGTCAAGTAAACAGGTCGTAAGGATCTTTACCATGTAGTCAAGTAAATAGGTCTTTATGATTCTGGCCCTGTAGTCAAGTAAATAGATTTAAGGATACTTGCCCCGAAGTCAAGTAAACTGGTCTTAAGGATCCTGGCCATGTAGTCAAGTAAACAGGTCGTAAGGATCCTGGCCATGTAGTCAAGTAAATATGTCTTAAGGATCCAGGCCATGTTGTCAAGTAAAAAGTTCTTAAGGATCCTGGCCTTGTAGTCAAGTAAACAGGTCGTAAGGATACTCGCCATGTTGTAAAGTAAATAGGTCTTAAGGATCCTGGCCATATAATCAAGTAAAGAGGTAGTAAGGATCCTGGCCATGTATTCAAGTATATAGGTCTTAAGGATCCTGGCCCTGTAGTCAAGTAAACAGGTCTTAAGTATCCTGTCCCTGTAGAACAGTAAACTTGTCTTAAGGATCCTGGCCATGTAGTCAAGTAAATAGGTAGTAAGGATCCTGGCCATGTAGTCAAGTATATAGGTCTTAAGGATCCTAGCCCTGTATTCAAGTAAACAGGTCTTAAGGTACCTGGCCCTGTAGAAAAGTAAACTTGTATTAAGGATCCTGGACATGTAGTCAAGTGAACAGGTCGTAAGGGTCTTGTCCATGTAGTCAAATAAATTGTTCTTAAGGATCTTGGCCCTGTAGTCAAGTAAATACGTATTAAGGATCCATGGCCCTATAGTCAAGTTATCAAGTCTTAAGGATCCTAGCCCTGTAGTCAAGTAAACAGGTCGTAAGGATCCTGGCCATGTAGTCATGTAAATAGGTCTTAAGGATCCTGGACCTGTAGTCAAGTAAATAGGTCTTAAGGATCCTGGTCCTCTAGTCAAGTAAACAGGTCTTAAGGATCCTGGCCATGTAGTCAATAATCAGGTCGTAAGGATCCTGGCCATGTAGTCAAGTAAATAGGTCTTAAGAATCCTGGCCCTGTAGTAAAGTAAACAGGTCGTAATGATCCTGGCCATGTAGTCATGTTAATAGGTCTTAAGAATCCTGGCTCTGTAGTCAAGTAAATATGTCTTAAGGATCCTGGCCCTGTAGTCAATTAAACAGGTCTTAAGGATCCTCTCCATGTAGTCAAGTAAACATGTCGTAATGATCCTGGCCATGTAGTAAAGTAAATAACTCTTAAGGATTCTGACCCTGTAGTCAAGTAAATAGGTCTTAGGATCCTGGCCCTGTAGTCAAGTAAACAGGGTTAAAAAGATCTTGGCTATGTAGTCAATTAAACAGTTCGTAGGATCCTGTCCATGTAATCAAGTAAACATGTCTTAAGGATCCTGGCCCTGTATTCAAGTAAATAGGTTTTAAGGATACTGGAAGGATCCTGGCCATATAGTCAAGTAAATAGATCGTAAGTATCCTGGCCATGTAGTCAAGTATATATATTTTAATGATTCTGGCCCTGTAGTCAAGTAAACAGGTCGTAAGGATCCTGGCCCTGTAGTCAATTAAACAGGTCTTTTGGATCCTGGCCATTTAGTCAATTAAACAGGTCCTAAGGATCCTGGCCGTGTAGTCATGTAAACAGGTCTTAAGGATCCTGTCCCTGTAGTCAAGTAAATAGGTCTTAAGGATCCTGGTCCTGTAGTCAAGTAAACAGTTCATAAGGATCCCGGCCATGTAGTCAAGTAAACAGGTCGTAAGGATCCTGGCCATGTAGTCAAGTAAATAGATCTTAAGGATTCTGTCCCTGTAGACAAGTAAATAAGTCTTAAGGATACTGTCCATGTAAACAAGTAAAAATGTGGTAAGGATCCTGGCCATGTAGTCAAGTAAATAGGTCTTAAGAATCTTGGTCAATTAGACAATTAAACAGGACGTAAGAATCCTGGCAATGTATTCAAATAAATAGGTCTTAAGGATCCTAGCCCTGTAGTCTTGTAAACATGTCTTAAGGATCCAGGCCATGTAGTTAAGTAAACACGTCTTAAGGATCCTGCTCATGTAATCAAGTAAACAGGTCGTAATGATCCTGGCCATGTAGTCAAGTAAATAGGTCTAAAGCATCCTGGTCCTGTAGTCAAGTAAATAGGTCTTAAGGATCCTGGCCCTGTAGTCAAATAAACAGTTCTTAAGGATCCTGGTCATGTAGTCAAGTTAACAGGTCGTAAGGATCCTGGCCATGTAGTCAAGTAAACAGGTCATAAGAATACTGGCCATCTAGTCAAGTTAATAGGTGTTAAGGATCCTGGCCCCGTAGTCAAGTAAATAGGTCTTAAGGATACTGGCCATGTAATTAATTAAATGGGTAATAAGGATCCTGGCCCTGTAGTCAAGTAAATAAGTCATAATGATCCTGGCCCTGTAGTCAATTAAACAGGTCTTAAGGATCCTGGCTTGTAGTCAAGTAAACATCATGTAAGTATCCTAGCCATGTAGTCAAGTAAATAGGTCTTAAGGATCCTGGCCATGTAGTAAAATAAATAGGTCTTAAGGATCCTGGCCTTGTAGTCAAGTAAATAGCTATAAGGATCCTGGCCCTTTATTCAAGTAAACAGGTCTTAAGAATCCTGGCCATGTAGTCAAGTAAACAGGTCGTAATGATCATGGCCCTGTAGTCAATAATATAGGTATTTAGGATACTTGCCCTGTAGTCAAGTAAATATTTCTTAAGGAACCTGGCCATGTAATCAAGTAAACAGGTCTTAAGGATCCTGGCCATGTATTCAAGTAAAGAGGTCTTAAGGATCCTGGCCCTGTATTCAAGTAAATAGGTCTTAATGAACCTGGCCCTGTAGTCAAGTAAACAGGTCTTAGGGATCCTGGCCATGTATTCAAGTAAACAGGTCGTAAGGATCCTGGCCATGTAGTCATGTAAATAGGTCATAATAATCCTGGCCCTGTAGTCAAGTAAATAAGACTTTAGAATCATGTTACTGTAGTCATGTAAACAGGTCTTAAGGATCCTGGCCATGTTGTCAAGTAAACAGGTCGTAAGGGTCCTAGCCTTGTAGTCAAGTAAATATGTCTTAAGTATCCTGGCCCTCTAGTAATGTAAATAGGTCTTAAAGAACATGGCCCTTTGGTCAAGTAAATAGGACTTAAGGATCCTGGCCCAGTAGTCAAGGCAATAGGTTATAAGGATCCTTGCCCTGTAGTCAAGTAAACATTTCTTAACGATACTGGCCCTTTAGTCAAGTAAACAGGTCTAAAGGATCCTGGCCATGTAATCAAGTAAACAGGTCGTAAGGATGCTGGCCATGTAGTCAATTAAAATTTCTTTTGGATCCTAGTCCTGTAGTCAAGTAAACAGGTTTTAAGGATCCTGGCCATGTAGTTAAGTAAACAAGTCGTAAGGTTCCTGGCCATGTAATCAAGTAAATGTGTCTTAAGGATGTTTGCCCTATAGTCAAGTAAATATGTCTTAAGTATCCTGGCCATGTTGTTAAGTAAATAGGTCTTAAGTATCCTGGCCATGTAGTCTAGTAAACAAGTCGTAATGATCTTGGCCATGTAGTCAAGTAAATAGGTCTTAATGATCCTGGCCCTGTAGTCTAGTAAACAGGTTTTAAGAATCCTGGCCATGTAGTAAAGTAAATAGGTTGTAAGGATCCTGGCCATGTAGTCTAGTATATATGTCTTAAGGATCCTGGCCGTGTAGTCAAATAAACAGTTCGTAATGATCATGGTCCTGTAGTCAATAATATAGGTATTTAGGATACTTGCCCTGTAGTCAAGTAAACATTTCTTAAGGAACCTGGCCATGTAATCAAGTAAACAGGTCTTAAGGATCCTGGCCATGTATTCAAGTAAAGAGGTCTTAAGGATCCTGGCCCTGTATTCAAGTAAATAGGTCTTAAGGAACCTGGCCCTGTAGTCAAGTAAACAGGTCTTAGGGATCCTGGCCATGTAGTCAAGTAAATATGTCATAAGGATCCTGGCCATGTAGTCAAGTAAATAAGTCTTAATAATACTGTCCCTGTATTCAAGTAAATAGGTTTTAAGGATCCTATCCCTGTACTCAAGTAAACATGTCCTAAGGATCCTAGCCCATTTGTCAAGTAAATAATACTTTAGGATCCTGGCCATGTAGTCAAGTAAACCGGTAGTTAAAATCCTGGCCATATAGTCAAGTAAATATGTCTTAAGGATCCTGGCTTTCTAGTCAAGTAAACAGGTCTTTAGGATCCTGGCACTGTAGTCAAGTAAACAGGGCGAAAAGATCCTGACCACGTAGTCAAGTAAATAGGTCTTAAGGATCCTGGCCCTCTAGTCAAGTAAACATGTCTTAAGGATCCTGGCTTTGTAGTCAAGTTAACAGTACGTAAAGTTCCTGCCCACGTAGTCAAGTAAATATATCTTAAGGGTACTGGCCTTGTAGTCAAGTAAACAGGTCGTAAGGATCCTGGCCATGCAGTCAAGTAAATATGTCATAAGTATCCGGGCACTGTAGTCAAGTAAATAGATCGTATTGATCCTGGCCCTGTAGTCAAGTAAACAGGTCTTATAGATCCTGTCCATGTAATCAAGTTAACAGGTCGTAAGGATCATGGCCATGTAGTCAATTAAATAGGTCTTAAGTATCCTGGCCCTCTAGTCAATAAAATAGGTCTTAAGTATCCTGGCCTTGTAATCAAGTAAACAGGTCTTAAGGATCCTAGTCCTGTAGTCAAGTAAACAGGTCTTAAGGATCCTTACCATGTAGTCAAGTAAACATGTCTTAAGGATCCTGGCCATGTATTCAAGTAAATAGGTCTTAAGAATCCTGTCCCTGTAGTCAAGTAAATAGGTATTAAGGATGCTGGCACTATAGTCACGTAAACATGTCTTATGGATACTAGCCATGTATTCAAGTAAACAGTTCGTAAGGATTTTGGCCACGTATTCAAGTAAATAGGTATTAAGAATGGTGGCCCTGTAGTCAAGTAAATAGGACTTATGGATCCTGGACCTGTAGTCAAGTAAACAGGTCTTAATGATCCTGGCCATGTTGTTAAGTATACAGATCGTAAGGATCCTGGCCATGTAGTCAAGTAAATAGGTCTTAAGGATTCTGGCCCTGTAGTCAAGTAAATAGGTCTTAAGTATACTGGCCCTGTAGTCACGTAAACAGGTCTTATGGATCCTTGCAATGTAGGTAAGTAAACAGGTTGTAAGAATCCTGGCCATGTAGTCAAGTAAATAGGTCTTAAGGATCCTGGCCCTGAAGTCACGTAAACAGGTCTTAAGGATCCTGGCCATATAGTTAAGTAAACAGGTCATAAGGATCCTGGCCATGTAGTCAAAAAAACAGGTCGTAAGGATCCTGTCCCTGTAGGAGAGTAAATATGTCTTAAGGATACAGGCCCTGTAGTCAAGTAAATAGGTCTTAAGGATTCTGGCCCTATAGTCACTTAAACAGGCCTTATGGATCTTGGCCATATAGTCAAGTAAACAGGTCGTAAGCGTCCTGGCCATGTACTCAAGCAAATACGTCTTAAGTATTCTGGCCCTGTAGTCAAATAAACAGGTCTTAAGGATCCTGGCCATGTAGTCAGTAAACAGGTCGTAAGGATCGTGGCCATGTAGTCAAGTAAAATAATCTTAAGTATCCTGGCCCTGTGGTCTAGTAAATTGGTCTTAAGTATACTGGACCTTTACTCATGTAAACAAGCCTTAAGTATCCTGGCCATGTATTCAAGTAAACAGGTCTTATGGATCCTGGCCATGTAGTCAAGAAAATATGTCTTAAGGATTCTGGCCCTGTAGTCAAGTAAATAGATCTTAAGGAACCTAGCCCTGTAGTCAAGTAAACAATTCTTAAGGAACCTGGGCTTGTAGTCAAGTAAACATGTCGTAAGAATCCTGGCCATGTAGTCAAATATATTGGTCTTAAAGATCCTGGCCCTGTAGTCAAGTAAACAGGTCTTAAGTATCCTGGCCATGTAGTCAAGTAAATAGGTCTTAAGGATCCTAGTCCTGTAGTCAATTAAACAGGTCTTAATCATACTGGCCCTGTATTAAAGTAAACATTTCTTAAGGATCCTGGCCATGTAATCAATAAAAAGGTCATAAGGATCCTGAACATGTAGTCAAGTAAATATGTCTTAAGGATCCTGGTCCTGTAGTCAATTAAATAGGACTTAAGGATCATGGCCCTGTAGTCAAGAAAACAGGTCTTAAGGATCCTGGCCATGTAGTCAAGTTAACAGTTCGTAAGTATCCTGGCCATGTAATCAAGTAAATATGTCTAAGGATCCTGGCCTTGTAGTCAAGTAAACATGTCTTAAGGATCCTGGCCTTGTAGTTAAGTAAACATGTCTTAAGTATCTTTGCCATTTAGTAAAGTAAACAGGTCTCAAGGATCCTGGACATGTAGTCAACTAAATAGGTCTTAAGGATCTTGGCCCTGTAGTAAAGTAAATAGGTCTTAAGGATCCTGGCTCCTGTAGTCAATTAAACAGGTCTTAATCATACTGGCCCTGTATTAAAGTAAACATTTCTTAAGGATCCTGGCCATGTAATCAATAAAAAGGTCATAAGGATCCTGAACATGTAGTCAAGTAAATATGTCTTAAGGATCCTGGTCCTGTAGTCAATTAAATAGGACTTAAGGATCATGGCCCTGTAGTCAAGAAAACAGGTCTTAAGGATCCTGGCCATGTAGTCAAGTAAACAGGTCGTAAGGATCCTGGCCATGTATTCAAGTAAACAGATCGTAACGATCTTAGCCATGTAGTCAAGTAAATAGGTCTTAAGGATCCTGGCCCTGTAGTCAAGTAAATAGGTCTAATTGAAACTGGTCCTGTAGTTAAGTAAACAGGTCTTAAGCATCCTGGCCAAGTAGATTAGTAAACAGGTCATAAGTATCCTGGCCATGTAGTCAAGTAAATAGGTCTTAAATATCTTGGCCCTGTAGAAAAATTAAAAGATCTTAAGGATTCTAGCCCTGTAGTCAAATAAACAGGTCTTAAAGATCCTGTCCATGTTGTCAAGTTACCAGGTCGTAAGGATCATGGCCATTTAGTCAATTAAATAGTTCTTAAGTATTCTGGCCCTCTAGTCAATTAAATAAGTCTTAAGGATGGTGGCCCTGTAATCAAGTAAATAGGACATAAGGATCCTGGCCATGTAGTCAAGTAAACAGGTCTTAAGTACCCTGGCCTTGTAGTCAAATAAACAGGTCTTAATGATTCTACCCATGTAGTCAATTAAACAGATCATAAGGATCTTGGCCCTATATTCAAGTAAATAGGTCTTAAGGATACTGGCCATGTAGTCAAGTAACAGGTGATATGGATCATGGCCCTAGTCTAGTAAATAGAACTTAAGGATCCTGGCCATATAGTCAAGAAAACAGGTCGTAAATATCCTGACCATGTAGTCAAGTAAATAGGTCTTAAGGATCCTTGCCTTGTAGTCAAGTAAATAGGTCTTAAGTATCCTGGCCCTGTAGAAAAGTAAATAGATCTTAAGGATCCTGGCAATGTAGTCAAGTATACATATCATAAGGATCCTGGCCCTGTAGTCAAGTAAACAATTCTTAAGGAACCTGGGCTTGTAGTCAAGTAAACATGTCGTAAGGATCCAGATCATGTAGTCAAGTAAATAGGTCTTAAGGATCCTAGTCCTGTATTCAAGTAAACAGGTCGTAAGGATCCTGGCCATGTAGTCAAGTAAACATGTCTTAATGATCGTGGCCCTCTATTCAAGTAAATAGGTCTAATGTATCCTGGCCCTGTAGTCAAGTAAACAGGACTTAAAGATCCTGGACCTGTAGTCAAGTAAACAGGACATAAAGATCCTGGCCATGTAGACAAGTAAATAATTCTTTTTTATATTGGCCCTGTAGTCAATTAAATATGTATTAAGGATCCTGGCACTCTAGTCAAGTAAATAGGTCTTAAGGATCCTGGTCCTGTATCAAGAAAATAGGTCTTAAGGTTCCTGGCCCTGTAGTCAAGTAAACAATTCTTAAGGAACCTGGGCTTGTAGTCAAGTAAACATGTCGTAAGGATCCTGATAATGTAGTCAAGTAAATAGGTCTTAAGGATCCTAGTCCTGTATTCAAGTAAACAGGTCGTAAGGATCCTGGCCATGTAGTCAAGTAA
>CABFWO010008226.1:0-19196 GCA_902155825.1 Timema genevievae | reverse complement strand
GTTGTAAGTGTCCAACTTAAGTCCAAACTTAAGGTAAAGTCCAGGGGTCTTGAGAGAAAGGGTTTTCGTATTACCGCTGAGCAGTTATGGGGATACATTTATTTAATAATTAAAAATCTACCTACCTCACAAAATAAAAGGGGCTGGTAGTTGGCACCCAATAAAAAAATACAAATAAAATACAATATTATAGATTATAGATTATATAAAATTAAACTAAATAATAAATAAATAAATGACTAAAATAAATTAAAATAAATAAATACATAATATTATTTTTATTACTTTTTCATTACAGTACCCATTCTTATACGAACCTTGTAAGTAGCCTTCCTAGTTGTTTATAGTAGTTTTGAAAGTTTTGTCCAACCCCTCTCCGAATTCACCAGCTCTGAACAAAAATTTCATAGCTAAGACTTGTTTATTATCTGGAGTGGTACTTCTAGGTGTGTGCTAAATTCCAATTTTCTACCTTCCCTCAAAGTTTTTTTCTATTTTTGTCCCCACAATACCATACCCCCCTCCCCCAAACCAACAATTCATGGTGTTCCATTTTTAGATTTAAATAGTTTTTAATTGCTCTCTATTTTAGCCTACAACTATGTCAAATTTCAGCCTTTTAGCTATTAGGTAAGTGAGAGAGTATAGTGATGAGTGTGTGAATGAAATCTTTTGCTTTTATATTTACAGGACCAATTGTTTATTAAACATGTTGATTTCAAAACATTTTAGCTCGCACCCCAATATGTCATCCTCTATCGTTACCGCTCTTATATATTGACTTTCGTTATCTTGACACCCATTTAGTATCATTGTGTTATTGATGGCTATAGTTTGACTAAATTTTATCACCGTGACCAGATTTTTAAAAATAGCTTTGATCGAAATGTTTAAATTCTGGTTTAGAGCTGCATATTATGTTCATACACATGGGTTACTATTTAGAAGATTTTCGACTTCCGCATGCAGGAGAATTTGCTCATTGCTCATGACAGACATACCCTTTATGTTATTTATAAGATGCTGATTTAACAAACCAATAGAAAAAAATTTTTGAGATAAAATTAATATTTTAATATATTAACGAAATAAGAGACATAATAAAGTAAAACAAATAATTCACATAAGACTCATGATGGTATTAAACATGCCAAAAGCGCTATAATATTATTAATTCTTAATAAAGCATGGTGTATAAGCTTTGATAACATTTTAAAATTTTAATCTTCAAATTTTAGAAATAACTTTTTAAATAACGAACATCTCAATAATACTAAAAGCTAATTTTTAAACCCATTAGGCTGATAAAAGTTATGAATTCAGGTTTTTAAATTAAGATTGTTTATTTCATTTAATTATTTTATCATTTGAAGACAAACATTGAGTTTTTGAAATTTAATTGATTTTACCTCAATTCTTCGACACATTACTCTTACTGGAATAGGCTTGAAATGAAATAGGAACGGCCATATTGGTTTATGTTAATATAAACCAATATGGCAGCCGTGATAGGTACATTGATCTCTATAATATAACTGGATGGACATACACATGCACATTCCAAGGACAAAGGCGTGATGCTCAAGTGTATCGTCTGCTACACTGAGGGGGGGACAGATTTAACGGTTTCTTTAAATGTTCTTATGCGAAAACATGTATCTGATGAATAAAAGTGTTATTGTTTGAAAATAGTGAAGTATTATACCACACTTTCCTGAAGAAACATTTACATTAAAGGATATACAATCCAGTTTTACAGGTAATACTGTACAAATACGAATAAAACCTTAGATATTTCAATTTTAATGTAGTTGTCATCAATGCTGTTTACAGTCTGCGACGAACACTTATATTTAAAGTTGGTTATTAGCTTGTATATAGGTTTCATAAACAATTTTGTATTGAAAGTTCGATCAATATAATGAACAAGGTATCTTAAAACTTGATTACATTTGTTTGAAAGACAAACTTTGTATAGTTGCCATGTATTCGAACTATCACTTAGGTTATAGGCTTGTGGAAAGTATTATTATAATACCTGATTTTTTAAGTTGGCTCATATCTTTCAGAAATTATATTATGTTGAAATCTGTATAACTTTAATGAAACAAGTTAGCTAAAAACTGTATTACATTTGTTTGAATGACACACTTTGTGTATAAGTCTTACGTTCAAATGATAATTTAGGTTATTGAATAGTAGGAAGTACAGTATCTACTAAACCCTGATTTTAGTAATAATCCAAATCTGCAAGGCGTTATTTCGTACCAGAATACTATCATATATATAATATTTTGGTAGGATGAACGGCAATTTAGAACGGAAGTATAAATTTCCTTCTGGAAGGTCTTTTATGGTAACTAAATCCAACTATAAGGTAGAATTCTGGTAAGAGATAAAACCTTACAAGCGAGCTTCCTTCAAAAATCAGCGTATATATTAGGTTTTATAAACTTATTTAAAGAAAAAACGAACCAGTTTTGAACTTTATGTGCTCTTCAAAGCTTTAACTAACATATTTATTTAACTTAACTATTCACACATTGATCTATCTCATATATTCAATCAAATTAATGAACGATGTAAAATTGCTACATTGTCATGTATGGGTGTAAGAGAGAAAGAGATACCCGAAAGTTTCCTTCTCTCCTACACAATGTTATGCAGACGACAGCTCGAAAATATCAGCCACAGATGTCCATCCAGTTATATTATAGATATCAATGGATAGGTAAACCTGTTTTTACCAATTTGATTTTATTCTAAAAATTTCGGTAACTGTCTATTAAATATTAATTAGACTTTTAAAACATTTTGGCCTTTACAAATTAGTCATGATTTTAATTTTGCCTTTAACATTTTGAAATAAACTTTATCATTATTAGTATTTTTATTATTATCGTTATTTTATAATTTAATTTGTGACAGTAATATCCAACAATCCCTTAATAAAGCATTCGTGATCATTATTTTGCATGTATCTTTAGCAATCGAGGCATCAAGAATCGAGGTATTTTCTCGATCCTCTCGATACCCTTAAAAATTGATAGGTATTGAGGAATTGAATTTCCCATCTTTAATTCTTATATTTCAATATAGAACTATATATGTACATGATTTTACACATCCAATTTATATTTTAACATATGTTTTGATTACACTTGACAACATCAAGAAATACTTGATAAGTGCCTAAGGATAATTACAATATGTAGGTATTCTAAATTAATTCAACAGCAGTCATTCTTGGCGAGTATACAAGAAGTTAGCAGGTAGAAGAAATAAATAATGTTTGTGCATAATTGGAATATGAGAGAAGGGAAGGAGGGGGAATGCCAAAATGATGGCAATTGATGGACCTTTAAAGCTCAAAAAAGACTAATTTGCCCAAGAGTTTATGTTCTTTCATGAGAAAATAAGTTTCTATACTACTAGTTCTGCATCCATTTAACGAATATTTTCAACGAATGGACTAGTGTGTTCTAAGCCAAAGGCCAGCAAACCTTTTGATATGGTGGGCTGTATAGGTTTAAAAAGATTTTTGGTGGGCTGGTATGAAAAAGTATAAAGTAGAAACAAGTAGTGATGAAAAAGCTGAAATAATAGTGAGAATTTACAAATTTACTTGTTACACCCCTCTCTCCAACCTTTCCTTACGACCACAGATAACTTAAAGGAAGGGGGAGGGTTGCAAGCTACATATTTACAAAGGACATTAAATGCAAGATTAAATAACATTACTTTATACGGTTTATTCAAAGCAAAAACAAAGCAGAGTTCTATAACATGGTCTCAATAATCCTATTGAGTTCTGTGGAAAGTCATAAAAGAAATAAACAGTCATTTCGCGCAGTTCAATAAAGAGAAACTTCCCTCATATTTGACATCTCTAACAATCAGATGGGCTAGTCTTTAAGAGACAAACAACCCATAGTGTTGAAAAGAGTACATTACTAAAGTTTATATAAGGGCCTTATGGGCCTTATTATATTGTTTCAAAGGCGTCTGAGTTACAATAACTAAAGCAGACTTCAACAATTTTAATAATAAATATAAGGTATATTTATTAGACATTTTTAAAATACGTGAGAGTTTGGCTAACAGACTTTTGTCAAACTCCCGCGGAACAATCTGACCTATACTTTCAGTTTAGAAACTTTCATTTACTTGTGAACTCAAAGTAAATAAACTACTATAAACAAAGTCTAGCGAAAATATTTAAGCAATGTTCAACTATAAAATTAATCACTAATTAATTTTTATCTGTCATACAATTTACGTTACAAAGATAAATTTTATAAGTATTCATCATAACAAAAGAAATCAAAACACTATTATTAGCAACATTATTTCAAAATGAAATATTAATAAACGTGTCCAACACAAAAATTATCAAAAAGTTATCATTATGTAAAGATCAAAATAAACAACTGACTCCAGCGCCCAAGTGGCGACAGACACAAAAAAAAAAAGAGTTTCATATTATATTTTAATATTTGGTAAAGAAAATTAATGTGCAAAAATTACAACGCCTAGCACGGCTTATACAAAAGGTTAATGTTTTAATTATAGAGTTCAAAATATACGTCGCCATAGTTTACGTTCGTAGTCTATTATGGATTATCCTGACATAATCCTGCTCCTAGGACTATGTTCCTCTGTCCAGTGTCGATTGAATAGTCATTTTAACAATACGTTGTCATCACTTTAAATAGGGTTTTTCATAGCCGGGTTGCAAGGGGGGGTGGGTTGCAAGGGGGGGGGGAGAACAATTCTGTCAGTGGCATTTCTTCTAGAAGAAATGGAACGTCACGTAGCTTTGTTGATGTTGTTGTCCCATTCATCATCTAGAGCAGTGGTTCTTCCATCGGATATTATTTCCGCAGTACAGGAATCTTCCATCAGGGGGCAGGTGGATAGTATTCCGTCAGTCGTGGATAGCTTGGCATGAGTCTTCTTCAGTGTCTATTTGATTTAGTTGGTGTGGACATCGACTGAAGGGGTCTCGTTGCTGGCGTGGTCACATCCTCGTTCTCGGTTTCTACCCGGTGTTGCTCATCATTGCTCTAACCACAAGATAGATTGGGTGAGTACAATTCCAATGTATTCAACTATCCTATAGAATTGATTTTATTGATTAGAATTGTCTATTACGTTGTGTCAAATTACGGGAACTACAATAGTGAAGTGTACTATTGTAGGGTTTAGAATATTATTGAATATTAATTGGAGCGGGTAGTATGAATCAGAGGCGAGTTATGTGTGATGTTTTAAATGGGGGCGAGTTCTAATGTAACACAATGTTACATACTCATCAAATCACCTATAACAGTAAAAATTAGTAAGTGGCCCTTTGTTGACCTTGACCTAAGAATTTAGACATGCAGGCTACATTATATCCATTACTAACAGTGACGAGGAATCTTTTACACATGATCCAAAAGATGTCCATGTCCTTCCAAAAAAAGGAACTAAAAGAATATCAAAAACAGTTGCCGGATTGGGCAAATCAATCACTACAGTGTTAGCTTGTGGAGCTGCAGATGACACAGGGCCTTTATTCATCATATACCCAGGAACTTATATTTAGATTTCATGGATTCCCAAAGGATGAATTTCCAGGCAGAGCATAACCAGCCTAAAAAAAAGAGCTGGATGGAAGGATCCATTTTTGCAAATTAGTTTTCCCAAGTTTTTGTGAAAAATATACCATCTAAAAGTGTTTGCAATGGAAAGAAAGTTTTTTTTATAGGGTGTCATTCCATGTAAATTATTCAATGGTAAAATGGCACATAAACATGACATTTTTATCACGTTTCCGCCAAACTTAACACATTAGGTAGAGGTGGTGTTATTATTGAGAGACTAGACTGCGAAGACAAAAATTGGGGTTAAATCCTGGTCAGGTACACTAAGGATGGTTCACCCACTACCCACATAAATGCGGGTGCATTTCCTCCTAATTCAACCTACCTAATCCTTAACCCATTATCATAATTAGTACCTACATATGTGGATAGCCCAAACGAGCAATAAAATTATAATACCCAAGTGGTTTTTTTTGGGGGCTAGGTAAAACTATAACCCTGGTGAGGATAGATGTCACCACATGGAAGGCTAGTCCATGTATCAACATTCTTCCAAATACAAGTTAGGACCTTTAGTTTTAAGACTGGACCTTTTTGGCCTTGTTTAATAACAAGCTTTGGGTTTGTCCATAATTGATTTTAAATCTATATCTTAAAAGACATGGTAAACCAAGATGGTTTACTTTAGTAGACCTGTAGGTATTGATTCTTAATTTGCTATACACTTCAACTCAAGTATTTCAAACAACGATAGCTCTTGATCTCGCTCATAGAGGTTGGGGAACCTCGGTAAAACTCCAGAAACACTAACACATGCCTCTGGGTTGACGTATCTGATTGTTGACAGCAACCTGTCAAAATTTCTCAATGTGTTGCTCAGCAACGATTTGAGGTTGTTTGTTCCAACATGTAAAATCATACACTCAAAGTATGGAACAACCTCTTCTGTAACAGGAATCAAGTCGCCAACACAGCACCCAGGGAAGGAAATCACGGTAACATTGGAGTCAAAATGGTGAGTGAGATACTTCACTATGGAATCTCCTAAAATCAAATCATGTTGAAAGATTCACTAGCCTAGACCTACTCTTAAACTAAAAAAGTAACTCTTACACTTAACAAGCTATCACACTATCTTAGAACAACTCTTAAAATTAAATATTTGAAATTACTCTAGCCTAAATCTTCTCTTAAATTAATCAAGCGAAAAACAAGCCTAGACTTTTCCTAAACTAAGCAAGCTATTGTACTGATTTTTGCAGTACTACGATATATGTTTTTCTTGGAGTCCATTTTTGCCCAATTTCCCTTTTTACAAAAATGCAAACTTTAGCCAAATAATAAAATTAAAAATATGAAAACAAGCCTGTATTAAATGCATTCACTTAACTCCTATTGGAAGGCTCTGCCAAGACTGAAAGAGAGCTTACAAACATTAAAGAAAGTTTCATAGGGATGTATTTAACACGTGGTTCTTACCAGAGATCTTGAAATCAGAACAAAGGTTACAAAAGGAAAACTTAACATTTATTATTATTTTAATACAAAAAGCAAGATTTAGCATTATTATTATTTTAATACAAAAGGCGACTTTACATTCATTATTATAAAGAAGGAATTAAAGATAAAGGAAAGATTTACAATCACCCATTACCGATTTGTCAAAAGGTTTTCCACAATTTAACACAAACTTTCTTTAGTGGAATATCAGAAGTTAAAACAAAAGAATTAAGTATAATAAAGAAAACAGCCTCCAATCATGATGCTTAATTTCCAGTAAAACTATAATTTAGAACACGTGGAATATAGGATTACGATTGATACAAAACCTGAACAAAGCTAGTTCCATGCTCGCCATGTTAGCGTAACATCTCAGTCAGAAAACATCTATATTAATATTAATACCTAAAAAGGCATAAATACAACAAAAAAGGATACTATACGGACCTTTACCTCAACATATCAATTTAAAATAAAAAGTAAAACGACTACATCTTAAATTTAAACTACCCCACAAAGAAAATAACCCAAAAAAGGTAAGCCCAAACAAAATGTGAGTCTCACGTGACTTAGATCCAAAAGGCGAATGAACGAGACGAAAGCTTCGTCTTTCTAAACTGACAAAAGTTATTTGAGAGACCAATGAGAGACAAGCATCACGCTAGAAAAAGGACCAATGGCATATCGTTTGAGACTGTTTTCTGTTACAATAATACTTTAAAAAACAAACAAAAATAAGCAAAGGGAATATAAAAGGATAAACAAATAGTCATTACGTTTAAGTTAAATACATTAAGAAATACTGATATTGATTCTTTAGAAAATATTATTAACTTTAGTTTAATTAATTTCCGTCCCGATCGCCACGTACAGTGAAAGTCATATTGAACAGTTCTTTTAATTTAGACTTTGTCCGACAGATTTCGCTACTCGCCACTGTAAACATATTCAAGGTCGATAGTAACAGGGTCTGTTTATGACAAAAACAGTACACATGGAATGAATAAGGCATATTATAGTGTGGATATAAATAAAGTATGGAAAGCGATGGAGGAGCCTGGAGTGGAAAAAGGAGTTGTAATGAGAGTATAGGGTATTTATGATAATGGTATGGGTTGTGTTAGGATAGAGAAGGTGTGGACAGAGTGGTCCCAAATAAAAAATGGAGTAAAGCCCCTACCACCACTACTATTTATAATCGTAATGGAAATGAACATAAATAAAATGGCAAGGAAAATAGGAAGGGAAAGGCAGGAGATAGAAAGCAATGATGTTTGCTGATGACTTGATGATATGGGGTGAGAAGGAAGAGTAAATATAGGAAAAGCAACAAAATGAAGAAATGAAAGAATGTGGAGTGAAATTTAGCATGGCCAAGTGTGAAGTGATGGTAGTGACAAGAAAGAGGATAAAGAATAAAGATGAATGGAGTAGAACTGATAAACTTAAGAGTGTAAAATATCTTGTAATAATTATTATTGAGGCGAGGAGTGGTGGTATAGAGGATCTAATAAGAAGAGGACAGCAAGGAGAGTTGTTCTATAGGTGCGTAAGAGATCTGCTGGGGAGAAGAGAAGTGCACATGAAGTGTAAGGAAGTGTTGTACAGGGAGTAGAAACATGGACAGTGAGTGTAAGAGAGACTAGGAAAAAGGAGGCCATGGGAATGAAGTTTGTGAGGAGCGTGTTAGCTGTCATGAGGAGAAAAAGGATTAGGAATAAAGTTGTCCCGGCAAGAATGGGGGTACATGGAGTACATGAGATAGTAAAGAAAGCAAAGCTGAGATGGTATGGTCATGTATTTAATGCAAACAAGCAGAGAATACCTAAGAGATAAATGGAGATGAAGTATGTAGTAAAACGACCGCAAGGGAGACCAATAAAGACATAGAAGGAGCAGTTAAGAGAAAGTGTGCAAGTGAGAAGAGAAGAATGGAAGCAATTTAAGGAGGAAAAATTGTTTAAGAAAAGTGTTAGATGAAGGCATTTCACTAACCTGACATCCCCCTATGCTGGAAACAGTTGATGGTGATGATGATAATGAGGAGTTTTTAATAATAATTCTAATGTTTAGAGCTACACCTCCTACCCTGGGCGTAAAAACAATATTCTATTTCAAAGGACATGGTCTAAAACTCTTTTATAAAAGTTGAAACAGTTTTTTTAAATTCAAAAATTACTTTGACCCAATAAATGAGCCCAAAACCTTTAATTGTGTTTGCTAGCGCTTTAACAGTTTAATTTAGTTGTCTTGGCAAAAGAAAAAAAAAAAGAAAAAATTATTTTAATAAATATAATATAAATAAAAAATTACAAATTATCTAGCTTTATTCTTTAAAATTTGTAGCTATTTTCTCATTAGAGAGAAGCTTGGCCACTTAAAACCACAAATATATAAATATTAAAGAGATTACCAGAAAAGTAATGACATTTTGAAATAAAGAATACTTATTTGGAGGAGTTAAAGAAAATTAAAATGGTTAAAAAGTTTTATGTTAATGTGCTTACAAGCTAGCACAGCCTGTTGCAGTGCTCTAAGATAATAAGCAAGTAATAAAACTATTCAATTGAAATAAATATGTAATTTTATTAATTAGGAAACTTACCTGCTCTTCCAAGGTTTGAATCATGTCTTGAGAAGACTCCAGCTCTGTCCTCACTTGGGACAAGTTGTCCTGCAGTTGCTGGATTTTTTGATCGTTGGCGCGTTGGTTTTCTTCTACCACAATCCTCCACTCCTGACACACAACACAGATTGTGTCACAGTGACAACTGAGCAAGCTGAAATCCCCCAGAGCTGGACTCTGTTTATTAGTTTCATTCCATCACTAGCCTTTGTTCATGACCCCCAAAGCAAATGAGTGAGACTGTCACAGTGACAACTGGGCAAGCTGAAATCTCCCAATGTTCAACTATATTGGCTGGTTTTAGTGTTGTATTGTCAAAAGAGGCCAAAATAGTTAAATGCGGCGATATTATCCATAGAGCATTACATTTGTTTAGGAAATTGTTGATGTATTTGATATTGGATGGTAGCTTACTTACTAATGACAAAATTATATCGTCTTTATTTTTATTCCCTTCTCCTTATTTAATAGGAGCTTAGTCTTCTATGATGACATGTTTTGGCAACAGAATATTATTCTTATCATAAATAAGATCTGAAGATGGTGTAACATCAATAATAACACCAAAATGTGTCATAATAAAAGACTAAGCTACTATCATATAAGGAGAAAGGAATGAAATTAAAGAATATATAATTTAGTAATTTATTACTCCTTATCAAATCAAATATGAACATTATTTAAAATATTAACTAATGGTTGTAAGTTTGAGTCGACAACCGCAGATATTTGTTTTATGGATGAGCAACATTCCGATACTATTTATCAGCCTGGAGGTGTCTGTATACTATTATACATTTTTTGAAGCATGATGTAGAATTTAGGGGTGAAGGATTTCAAGGGGTAAGATGTTTGAATGTTATTTTAGACAAGCCTTGCTGGATGAAATGTTTTAAGAGTTTCTTGAATTCTTGGGCTGGATCATGATCAATATGAATCTAGCTGCTAGTGTTAAGTTTGTATAGTCAACAAGTTTTTATAGTCGGGGTTTGAATTCTGGTCAAATGTACTGAGGGTTATTTTTCTTTTATTGGTTTATCACTCTTGTGCAACATAAATGAAGTTACATTTAACTTTTTATATATATATATTGTGTGATATGAAACTTAATCAAAGTTTCCTAGATATAACTATGCAAGCACCAATAATAAATCTTTCTTACAGAAGCAGTGTTTTTTATCATGATGTTGTATTCATCTCTAAGTGTTTGGATGGATTCCTTCAAGACTTGTATTAGTTGGTCCTTTGCCTCAACCTGAAACATTTAAAAATAAAACCTTATTAAAGTTTGCTAGCTCAATACCTGAGTATGTAGCTAATAGTTTTTTTAAATAGATACATCATTATTTAACACATAATTAAGTATTTGTATGTATTTAGTTATCTGCTTTTATCTCCATCATCTCTTCTAACTTATCCATTCCTACTTCCTCCGCCTACACAAGGAAGAATCATTAAGTCAACCAATTTGGAAAATGCTTATCTTAAAATTTTTTCAAAAGATTATTCATTGTAGCTTATAATTTAGTTTATATATATATAAAATTGGCCTGGCAGCATGGTTTCATAAATGCTCCTTAACCCAGCCGATTCCCTTATTGTAGTTTATCATTTTGTGCGGATTACAGTTTGTAGATGTCATTTTGATTTAGGTGACATGCTACAATAATAATATAATGATGATGATGATAATAATAATAATAATAAATAGTAAAAATTAGAACGATAAATAATAATAAATAAATAATAATAATAATTAATAAATAATAATAATGATAATAATAATAAATAGTAAAAATTATAACAATAAATAATAATAAATAATAATAAAATAATTAATAAATAATAATAATAATAATAATAAAATTAAATAGCTTACTTGCTTCTCAACGTTCTCTAGTTTGGATGTCAACAGTGCCACCTGAAGATTTGCAGATTGAGATTTTGGTAACAGCTTCTAAAATAAAAAATTAAGTTTTTTTTTGTTAACAACATTTTAAACTTTAATTTTTATATACCCGCCTCGGTGGCGTAGTTGGCTAATGCGCTAGTCGTGTTGAGCTCGACCGCCGAGGACGGGGAGATCGAGGTTCGAATCTCAGTCGGGTGAACTGGGGGTGGTTTTTCCTAAATGGTTTTCCACTCTCCCTCCACGCAAATGCGGGCTCACTTCCTCTAAATTCAACCCTCCCAATTCCTAATCCAATAGCGTAATTAGTACTTAAGCGTATAACCCAAACGGGTAGCTAAATATTAATATATAATATATTTAATTTTTATAAATTTAAATTAGAATCTAATGTGTTATATAGAGTCAATATTTTAGCTAAATAGATTTCTCATTTTTATTGATAATACTTAGAAAATGGAGATTGTTTTATACATACGGTAGGGGGCCTAGTAATGATTAAAATAATTAAGACTAGATTAGTTTAGATTAAGTTGTATACCAATAACCTGACTGGTGATGCAATTAATATCAAACTAACCTCCTTTTCCAACATTTCTATCTGTTGTTTGTATGTGTGGACATTCGCCTGTTCCTCTTGAAGTAATGCTTGCAGGGCATCAATCTTTTGGTTATTTTCTTGCTCAATCTTTTCAAGAGATTCTTTTTTATCCTTAATAAAAAACAAGGATTTAGTTTAAAAATAAAACAATATGTGGTTTGAAGGGGGCAGGATAATTCGTGCTGGGAAAGGTAAATTTTAATTCACACTTAAACAAAATAATTTTGCCTTCAGATATCTACTGTAAAGGGTGAAACATTTATTATATCATGTTGGATGAACACTTACTTTATTTGATGTTTGAAGGAAGTTTTGGAACTCCTTCTGAGTTTTATTCAGGGTTTCTCTAAGTGTGGACATCAATTCATCTTGTATTTTTATCTAGAAGGGAGTAATCACTGTATTATTATTCATTAACTGGCATAAGTACCCGGCGATGCCCGAGGTAACAGTGCAATATATTGTGTAGTTACCCTGGGCAATACTTTGCTTTGATCCAAACAAACATAAAAATAACTCTTCATTTTATTGCGTCTAACGCAATTCTTAATTAACTAAAAAAGTAATCAAAATTTTTAAATTCTGGTTTCAAGGTGCACAAGTTAATTCACATCGGCTACTAATTTTAAAATTTCAGACCTATGCATTAGGGCCGGCGCAAACCATCCATGTAACCTGGCAAATACCAAAAAATATGCCCCAATCCTCAAATAACAACATTTGTTATTTTATTGTTGTTTAGTAGTATTAAGATTTTGGTTGTTTATGCTTTGAAAAAGAATGACTTAAGAATTTAAAAAATATATTTAATTCTTATTTCTTTTTATTTGGGTTGAAAAGAATTAACAACTAATATCAATAAGTAATTTTTCTGAATACAATGTTTATTTAAATTATTTATTACTTTATCTTATCTTAAATTTACCCCATCTTGTTTTGCTTTCAGCAAAAGTTTGAATTAAATTGGGGAGATATAGAAATTCTATTCATTTATACAAAACACAGCTTAATTTCACAAATGTTACACACCCCAATTTTATAATATAAACTGAAAAAACTGTGCCAAATTTGTATAAAATCTGATTTAATATATATGACCCTAGGGGACCTTGTAAGCACCTTAAGGGGTAGGGGTTTGAGCTTTGCTTATTTTTGCTGACAATTGAGTGGGGGAGGTTAAGAACAATGCTTACAAAAGACAGAAAGACAGGCAAAATTCCGGGAGGGCGCATCGTAGGCGGCTTGGACTTCGAGCAGTTTCGGTAAACACCAACTCTAACACCCCATCTTTGGCAAGCAATTCAACATATATAGCCAGCATACAACTGGGTGATTGCAGAGCGTCATAAGCTCATACTCATACCATCTGTGTACACTGGTGTCACAATTAACACAAGGACATCTGGAAATCCTCATGCTGTAAGTTACTCCGGGCCAACATTCATTGCAATCAGAAGTGTAAAGCACAGTTGGTCTTGTGCCAATACACAAGTTCAGGACTTTAAAACGTTGCTTGGTCTCAGAGAGTTTCAGTCATTGATGAGAACAGAAGAAGGTTCAATCAAACCGGTTTCAATTGTCACAGTTGATGAAGAACCGGATGAGAATCCGAGATACCAGAAGATTATATATTTTGCTGTGCAGCACTTCAAAAAGTATGATTTGGATGGACTATCCATTGCTTTGAACGCTCCAGGATGGAGTGTGTTTAACCGATTTGAGCGTAGAATGGCGCCACTATGTCAGGAGCTGGTTGGGCCTATTCTTTTTCATGACCACTTTGGCTTCCACCTGGATGCCCGCGGTCACACTATAAACGATGATTTGGAGATAGGATTTAGAACCTGATATTCCAGTTGATCCAAATTGTACTCGGACAATGTCCGAGAAAGCTAGTATTTGCTACAAGTAATCAAATGCCATGATTTGACTTGGTGTTCTTCTCCAAGAAGTGGTCTATTCAGAGTACTATCAAAGACCGTTTCTTGCTCCCACAAGTAAAAATCAAGTTAACGCCTCATTACTTGGATGTAAGTGATGCGGGTGAATTCCTTAATCTGAGTCTCCGCCTATCACTGAACAATGATGTGACGTCTAAAGAATTTTTACAAGTTCCATACGACTATTTCTGTCCTTCTGTAAAGCCACACCTCTCAAAAGGATATGCCAGTTTACCATGCATCCAAAAGTATGCAACTCATCACCGCAAACATATTCATCAAGACAATGATGAGAAAAGAAATGAACCACAAGTGTAGCTGCTCGATGTGCCAATGATTTCATGTGCATCATTCAAGATCAGCATGGGAATGAAGATGCTGAGTGGCTAGTGACCTAGCCCCCCTAAATATAGACACCATTGAAAGTGTTGTGACATGGATTCAAGGACTTTGATAATTGGATTAAATGGAGTTTAGGGTGTTTTTTTATAAATATGATATTCATGTATTCACTAATAATACTTTTTTATAACTTCATTAAAATTAGATTAAAATTTTAACTTTTATAATCTTGTAGCTTGTTTTAATTTTACCTATTAAATAAATTTAAATTCACTGTATACCAGTCTTAATTGTCAATTATTTCACAATATTAATTTACAAGCTCTATGTTAATAATTACCAGCAATTTATAATTTGCATGAATTCAGGCATTTTCTTATTTTTGCTTACAAGGGGGGAAGAGGAGTTAAAAATTGCCAAAAATGTGCTTACGTAATACTTGAATGCCCACTTGTGCAGATTTAGTAAGGCCGTATCAGAGTTACATGAAAACATTGAGTATATACTATATACCTTCTGAATGTATAGTCTCATTGAAATTGCTTGGATTCCACAATAACGTTATTTTAGAATCTGATAGCTAGTTGCTAAACTATTAGGCATTCTTTTTTTACTCAATGAGGAATCGCTCTGTTCTCTTCTAGCACTAATAATTATCTAACTGTATGCCAAAAATAAAGTTTTTACCGCTACAGGAGGTTTAAATATATTTTATTTAATTTTAAAAGAATATAATATATTATGAATGTCAATTAAATAAATTTAGATTTTTCGTTTGAAAACCTAACAACCTTGACCCCCTTAAATTATTATACATTTTAACAGATTCTGTTTATTAAATTTATTATATTTTTTTACTGCACAAAATAAAAAGCAATTAGTATGAAATAAACATACCACACAATACTTCAAAGTAATATATTTACAACAGGTGAAAATTTTGTTAAAATTTCAACTCAAAATATAAGATTAATCAGGGAAAACGTACGGTGACAACAAATACAAGCAGGTGAATACTTGTGAGAGCTCTATTTAGTTTTTCAATTTATGTTGTGCTTTTCAATATATTAAAAACCATTCAGCTTAAAATTTAAACCAATATATTTACATACAAAGTTGCGAACTTTGGTATAAAAAAAGACAGAAAGCGGTGAGTTTGTTCAAATAAAAAGGAAATTGACAACAACAAACACAACGGAATAAGCATCAACATGAGCACACATAATGGTATTATGTTGGGCTCCCTTCCCAACTCTGACAAGTCCCGACTTAGAGTCTCCCGCTCCTTTTATACTGTTTTTCACAGCGGAAAATAAGCAGAAGGTCCCAAAGGGACAACCGAAAACATGAAGAGAGACCTGAGGACAAGCCTCATTACTTTATTCAATCTAAAGATACATCAATGTTACAGATTAGTATTATATATTATAGATACAAAGGCAAATGTGTCTTCAGGTTGTCTGGTCTAGGTACTACGGCCTACACTCTAGGTCAACATCTCAACAGCAGCATGTCTATTCCTTGGGAGGAATTATCTCCAGCCGCGTCCACCGGTATGGCCTTGAGGAACACGGGTGGCTATTATTGGACGGTCTCTGTAAACCACTTGGATTCTTGCAAGTGGATTGGGTCAAAACCCTGGTGGGTGTATTGCAATGCCTGAATGGCCTCACAACACGACTTCATAACCATGATGAATAGCATGTTCAGTCAATGTAGTAGACATGCAGAGAATGTCGGCTGGGCTGATGTGCAAAAAGTTTGTGGTGCGCATGATCAGACTTGTACTCTGAGTGTAACTCTTTGTATAGAGGCAAATTATGAGTTTTACATGAACCACAGGAGTAACAAGAGCAGAGAGCCGTGAAATTTGAGTGCACACATGTACTTGTATATCTATCTAAATTAGAAATAGTGCACATTCTGTGGCCCTTTTAAAATAATATTACCTGTAATGAATTAATGTATTTCTCGTGTGCTCAGTGACAGACAGTAACATAATATTTAAATTAGTAGATTTTTTAAGAACATTAGCACCCTGGGCTGTGACCCCGCTGGGTCGGCCCTGCTCTGCATGTGGTAGATAAAGCACAATACTCATGACCGACAGACAAATTTATTTAATTAATATTCACTTTTGAGGTATGTTTTGTATACATAGGAAGTTAAAGGTAAGAGAGAAACACATATATGAAAACCATCAGAATGTGGTTTTTATAATGTGACAGTACAAATATTGAAAGTTAACATAATGAAGCACGAATAAAACAATAACCCTAAGAATTTTAAGATGTAACTATGAGTCATACTTTCCTTTACTCATGAATGAAAATATCTTGGAAACTAAGCATTACATAACAATCTTTTTTTTATGTTTGAAAGTTACTTTTTTGATGTGAGTACTTAAAAAGTGAAATTTTATTCAGGATTCAATAGTAGCTCAAACTTGACCCAATATATTTTTCAAAGCTTGAAAATTTCAGGTATTCTAAATTTTTGAGTACATCTCAAAAAGTTTAGTTTGAACCAGGATTCAATTATTATTTCTTAAAACAACCATTATTTCATTTTATTTTCATCTGATTTAAAAAAAATAAAGCTATTGTATTTGAAAAAACAATATCGACACACCATACCTTTATTATTTACAAGTGATATATGGTAATTTTACAAGAGGGGTAGTAGGGCAGAGCTAAGTGAAAACTATCAAAAACTGTAGGGGTGTGCAAGATTCACATTTTTTATTCAGTTTGAGTTCAGGATTAGGCTTACTAATTTAGGCAAGATTAAAATCGGGATTTACTATTTCGAGCGAGATCAAGAACAAAACATTTTAAATATTACCTAATTTTAGGATAGTTTTGAGAATTTAAATTCTCCTTTTTCTTTTGTTGTGTTTTTAAATTCCTTTTCATGCAAGAGAAAGTCATTGAAATATTGAAGCTAAATTTATCAAATTATATTTAACTAAGACAGGATTGTGTTTAAATTTTAATGTGGCATTGGACATACATTATAAAAGCACGCTTTAAAGTAAATATGTCTCGGGATTGACAACAAAATGAATTGGAGTGTGTGAAAATTAAAAAAAAATAATTTAATAGTGAACTTTTGATTTAGATTCAAAAATTTAATAAAATCAAGCTATTAACAGGTATTTCTAACTAGTATGTATATAGACTATTATAGAGATCATAATTTTTAGAGGAGTACTGATTCAGTAAAAGTGATTGTGATTGTGTTTTTTAGTTTCATCTTTTATGAAGTTGTATTGCGTGTTTCACATTCCTCCCTGATGAGTTCCGATAGAATAATTCCTAGGTTGGGGAATGGGAGGTAACGATCAAATTCCTTCAAGAGGCAACCAATACTTTTTTAGCAAATGCTAGCAATGTAAAGTGTGAACTGTGTTCTTCTTTTCATTGTAAAATTCATATTGTGTTCATCCCCTTTTATGTGTTTCTATCCACCTCTTCTATACCTTCTTCCAAATTTAAATATCTTACATACCGTATATATATATATATATATATATATATATATAATTTTAGACATTTGTTAAACTTGTTAGTCCTATATAGTATAAACATTTGTCTTAGATTTTTTTTTATTATCTCATTATCATCATTATGATCGATTTCCAGCCACCGGCCGGGTCCGTTTGGAACATATTTTTTCTCCCCACAATGACCCAGTCTTCTCCTGTCTCCTCCACTCCCTTCAGCCACCTGTCCCTTGGTCTTCCTCCTGGCCCCACGCCCCACACTTCAATATCCATCATCTTCTTTGGTATCTTCTCCTCACATGACTGTACCACCTTAATCGTGCCTTCTTTATCATGTCCTGCACTGGCTCCTTAACTATTCCTTTCATCCATCCTATCTATTTTCTTCACTCCTATAGTACATTTCAAAAATTTCATCTCACAGGCTTGAATTGTGCTTCCATTCTGCTCCGTTATTACCCACATTTACGCCGAGTATGTCAATATTGGTTCATAGTACATCCTGTAGAGGACTTCTTTACACTTCCTTAGCAAATACCTCCTCCAAATGATACTGTTCACACTTCTGAAAAAAGGTTCTGCTGCCTCCCTCTCTCAAAGATTTCTCTTCTATTTCTTTCCCTTTGCTCTATCAAACTCCTCAGGTGTTTAAATCTTTCTAGTTTCTTTAATTGCTCCCCTCCTACTGTCACGCCAGTTGTGCACCTGTCTGTCTCTTCCTTGTCATCAATGATATAGACATATTATTACTAATATGCGTTCTGTCTTAAAACAGATCCATCCATTCCTTTTGTCAGTGAACTTAGATCGCCAGTAGATCCTGCCCTCTGATTCTTACTTCAGCTCCCAGAATTTTCTTATTTCCTTAAAGTCATCTAATATTTGAATTCCCCCTCTTTCCCTCAACCTTTCCATATATGACGTCGCCCAAAAGACAGTAGTTTCTCTAAGGATGTGTCAGATCCAGTTTGCTTTGTACCAAAGAATCACATCCAGAATGGACGTACATCAAGTTGGCCCGCCACTTTCTCCAAATGAATTGAAATTATTACATTCCTTTGTGCTACGTTTGTGCTCATATGTGCCCGAAGCACAGCAATTGTGCTATTTAATTACTCAAATTATAACGATTTTAATGTGGCGGGCCAACTTGATTTCAAGCTGGCCCGCCACATTTTTTAAAAC
>CABFWO010008225.1:0-19209 GCA_902155825.1 Timema genevievae | reverse complement strand
AATCACGCGCTCGCTCGCACGCTCGCCAGTCTGGCCACCCAGTCGCTTGCGCGCTCGCTCGCACGCTTGTCAGTCTGGCCGAACCCGAACAGTTTGTGAGTTGTTTCACTTGGAAGTGCTGTCATCACTGATAACTGCAACCAGCACTCCCCAGTGGCCAAGGACTGAACCTGTCTTGAGAGCAGCGAAACCCCCGTAAGGCTGAGTGTCTTGTCTTTCCTTGTCTGTGGCCGTGAATGGTACATGCATATTTATTTTAAAATTGCACTTTTTATTATGACTTTTAACAACCGAGTATAATATTATATACAGATTTGTACTAGTGAGCCATGAGTCGTCTTGAAGGAGCAGAGAGGCGAGACAATGGATGAATGTGCAGAATTTAGAGAAAATGTGGCATCATTTGCATGGAGGGAAAGTGGGAAAACATCAAGGAAAAAACACCTCAGAATACTCATTTGGGATTCAAACTTCAATCTCTAAATCAACAGGAACAGACGAGACTGACGTCTTATTCAGTGTGTTCATCGATGCGGGTCATTCAAGTAGTGTTTATAAGATTTTGTAAACATTTATGTTAAGTTCATCTCTTCAATAATTTATACCATGCAGACTTTTATCACTATTTGGTTTTATTAATTTTATATCTGGCCCACAAGATTAAAATGTCAAATTTGGTCAAGAAAGAAAAGTTTGGAGTCCACTCCTTTACCTCATCTAGGGGAACAGGATTATATTTATATGTCTTACTACCCGTCTGTGCTACCGGCATTATAGTACTAAGGTCAAATTTCAAGTAGTAGTGTACCCTTATTTGCGTGGAGGGAAATAGGGGAACTATTTTAGAGAAACACATCTTGGTATACTTGAAGGGAATCATGCCCCGACCTGCCCTTTATCACTGGCAAATCAGAACAAGGTGGGCTCTATGACCACCTACCAATGCGGGTTTTGAAAACCCTTTTACTTTAGCTACATCCCTTGGAAGGAGAAGTATTATGATCGTCAAAAACATTGACCTCGAGATTTAGATAGATGTCGACGTTTCATGAACCCCCCGAAACAACAAAAAAGTGTTTTTCGCATTGTCGTCTCTCTCTGTCTGTCGGGCTAGAACCGAAGCCATTTTACCGATCGAGCTTTAACTTGACATCTGGGTTTTTAATAAGGTTCTCTCGAGGTGTTTTTGGAACTAGATATCAAACTCTAAAATTAAGGGTAGCTTACTGAAGGGGGAAAAAAAAAGAGAAATAAGCGATTTTCTCGAAATTTGCTCCTAGGCACCGTTTAACATTACCAACAAAATGGAAACTCATTTTTCAATGAAAATGATTTTTAGAATACTTCACATGACCAAAACTTTCCAACTTTGATCACATATCCACAACTATTAGAGATGCGAAAATCTTAGCATTTTAAAGATAGTTTTATTAAATATAAAATTCTTTTTTTCGAAATCTATTTTTATAAAACTAAGATTTTGTGGGCTATAAGCATATATATGGATATATATATGCTTAGATACTTATAACATTTTTATGAAATAATCTACTCGAAATATGCGTAAAACCCGAATGGGCAGTAAGACGCAATGAGGAAAATAAATAAATTATAAAGTGCCTCACTCAGACTTTATTTATCTTTTATCTTAAAATAGAGACATTTACTAAAAACTCGTAATATTTGTGAAAGGAATGTTTCTGTAACTACGTATATTATTTAATTTATACTATTTAGTGGAGTGTTTCTTCAACAATGTTTATTATTTAGTTACACAAATATTACGAGTTATTTAGTAAATGTCTCTAATTTAAGATAAAAGAATATAAAGTCTGTGTCCCGTAATGAATAATTTATTTATTTTTATCATTGCGTCTTAATCCCCGTTCGGATTTTACGCCTATTTCGAATATATTCTTTCGTAAAAATTTAAAAAATAAATTAAAAATATGTTGTTTTTTGTTTCGTGGAGCAAAAGGCTTGAAAAGGGTTGAAACGTCAGTGAACGTTGATGACGTCACATAAATGTAATCAATGGGATCCGGGAAATGAAAGGCAGTTTTAACAAGGTAACTAATGACAATCAATTAACTTCGCTAATTATGTGTTTCAATACGTCCATTCATGAAAATAACAACCTTCTGCATCGGTGCACGTGATGAGGACTTTATTACGTACAAAATCACACACGAAGTGATTCAGCGTGATTGGTAGATGACGAGTGCTTGCTCTGGTTTTAGGTCACTTGTAGTTATAAAGTGAACTTCTGGGGAGGGGAGACGTGAAAAATCCTAACAAACCCCCACTCCCTTTTCCCGCAACAAACAGCGACCTCAAAAAAGCACCCACAAATCATCGTCTAAAAAGAGCTTGATTTTTGGTAAATAAAATGGTTGGATCTTGCTAAATAAAATATTGTACAGTAGAATCTTGTTAATCCGAAATAATCGGGACCGAAGCTTGTTTGGAACTACGAGAATTCGGATTAAGCGGGATATTACTGAAGAGTATATGGGAATACAAAGTATTTTAACAAATTTTAAATTAGAGTTGATTGAATTTTATAAAATACACAATAATTTACAGAAAAACACATTGTATTGGCTACAACATATATATATATATATATATATATATTTAGCATTTTTTATTATCACTAGTTTCTTACCATTCACTTTTAATTTCGAGTTTGTTATCAATAAAATACATTTAATTTGATTTAGTTTAGTTTCCAACCGTCATTTAACGAAAATTGTGTCCGTATTAGGAATATTATGAAATATAGAGGTAATCGCACCGGTGGTCACGTTGTCTAAGGCACCAGTCCCGTGATATACTGTATTGCACATAACATGGGGGGTAGAGGTTGGGGTAATAGCTGGGTGCACTGGGGGTGTTTTAAAACACATGATTTATCACCGTGGTTTTCCCAGTCTCTCTCCAAGTCGCTTTTTCCCTTCCTCTAACGGTCTAACAAACCCATTAGATTAAACCGTTGACGACGGTAGTGTTGAACGTGATGTTTAAAGAAACGAATCAATGAAGGCTGGTTTGAATCCCAACGGCCATCAATATTTACCCATTATAACACGAACATTGTAATTGAAACAACGACCAGAGAACCATTATAATCCTATTAACCAACAGGGATTGAGCAAATATTTACTCACCCTAATAGCTTAACTAGCATCACCGAATGTAAATACAAATTTGAATTATCTTTGTGTTTACCTGAACAATTCTATACACAAATAAAAATGGAATATAAAAATTGGATTTGATAAATCTATAGATTTTCCTTTTTTTTTTTATCACAGCGTCCGGGCTAAACACATATTATGTACTAACTACTCTGATGAATAAGGGATGAAGAAGGTTGAATTTAAAGAAAGTGTATCCGTATTTACGTGGCGGGAGAGAGTAAATCTATTTTGATAAAACCACCCTCAGAACACCCAACCAGGATCCAAACCCCTATCTCCCCGTCATCGGTAGGCCATTCTGTTGCGAGAGATACGAGACCACGCGGTGGGTATTTATAGATCTAACATGGGTCTCTTTGCGGATATGACGTGGTAGTACTTTTTTTGAATATTTATAATGCAAAGTACTTTACAAACATAGGACTACATCAGCAAATAATTTACAAACTAGCTAAATCTAGGATAACCTTGATAATAAATTGTATTTTGTAGGTTTTTATTTTATTGAAAGCAATAGGATATTATTATTATTATTATGATTATTATTAGCACCGCGTCTTACTACCCGTTCGGGTTATACGCACTTACGCTAATGTGTAATGGTAGGGTGATTGTGCATTCCACACATTCACAAGTTGTGATTAATACACGTCTTGTCAGAGGTGAAAGAAGGGTTTGGCAATCAGATAAATCTGTGCCGGAGCCGAGGAATTGGATATTAAAATTAAATTAAATTATCAGGCGTCACTAGGATTTCAACCAGTATGTCTAATGGATGGAGCACTATCACATCAAGCAGATGGACTTCACTTATTTCAATTTATACTCCACGTCTTACTGCCCTTCCTGGCTCTACGCATTTAGTCACAATAATAGTGTAGGATTGAATAAGATAGAGTAAAGAATAAATGTACCTACATTTTCGTGGAGTGAGAATGGGAGACTCTTTAGAAGAAGATAAACCTCAGTACACCAGCCTGGAATTCGAACACCGACCTCTCCGTCACCAGCAAACTAGACTACAAACCAATTTTACTGTGACACCTTAGCTTAGTCAGTATCGTGTCTACCTACTGAGATAACGGACCCTGGTTTGATTTCCGAGAAGGCCGAAAATGTTATCACTGGTGAAATGTGAGATTCCAATTTCACAGTGATAAATTGACGGCTGGATGTTGTGTCTGTTATAGGTTTAAGTTAGTCTATAAGTCGTGTGCTGGTTTAATCAGTCGGTTCAAAAAGTGCACGTTAAATACCTGGAATACAAAAACAGTTAAACTTTTAGAGGATTGACCTTTTTTAGAGAATACAAACATACAATTTCCAGTAAACATTTATAACATATCGTACATCACTGGAGAAACCTATTAATAATACCTGTCAAAAGTTACAGCTATAGATAACATAACTTTACGTATGAATATGTGAAACTAGATCTATTACCTTTTTATAGCTATCATGTATCTCCATTCGTAAGATAGTTTAAATTAGGTATAGGTATTAACCTAAAACAGCCTCCTATATATATATATATACTAAATCATCCAATTTAGCGTAAAGAGACGTAAGGTATAGGTGGTAAGACAAGTCCCCCAACATTTGAATAGCAGGGACTCAGGCCCGTAGGGGGGGTGAGGGGGGAGATATCCATGGGGTCCGGACACCCCCGAAATTTTACGTAAGATTAAAAAAATACAATACAAATATTGTATAATCTCTTGCTTGTAATTTTTACACAACCAGTGGCCAAACTAATCAATCAAATAGCCCAACAACAACAATCGCCCAACACGGCTTTGGTAGGCTACAGCGTGCAGCTGACCGAGGGGCGAGTTGACCCTATCTTGTCACATGACCTTGAGATACCCCGCCGGCGGGCAGCGTGCTTGCTTGAATAACTAGTATGAATTAAAACCAGGAGATTCTAAATGGATTTATTTATACTAGGATTAAATTAATTTTACTTTAAATACATCAGTATTTTTGGGTGGGTGGTGGGAATGAGGGGGTAAGGGGTTTAGTTTAATACTGCACTGGGGGAAGGGGCTCAGGGAGTGCTAATGGTCCACGGATTAGGGGGCACAATACTTGCCTTGCCCCGGGAGCTAGCAAAATACGCTACGCCACTGATCCAACCCCCAGATTGCTTGTAAAAGTGATAGATAGTGTGTGGTGCATGAACACTTTCCCATACACATAATAATTTCATTATTTGGACTTGGTTAGTTATCTTTAATTATGTTAATATAATATAATACATTCATTTAGCAAATTTGTTGCTTTCTGCTTTTCCAACAGACCCAAAAACAATATGAATTCATCGAGACCGCAAAAACATTTCAATTAAGTTTTCTAAAAACTTTAACCAAAGTCAGAAATAATGAATGGGGCTTACAAAAAGTCGGGGTTGGGGTAGCATAGCATTGGATAGCGCCCCCCCCCCCCTAAAAAAAATGAAATCCTGGCTACGTGCTTGAGGGACTCATGATTGAAAGAGATTATTCACTGCACGGAAAGCGTTTAAAATCAGATAATCTCTCTGTACATTCCCGCTAATGGTGCTAGGATGATAAGAGCAGTTTTAGTGCTTGCAGTTGAGAAGAGAAGTGGAAAGAGGAGTTGTAATGAGAGTGAATAGCATGTACGAGGATAACATGCGTTGTGTTGAGACGGCTAAAGAGATGGACGGAGAGTTTGGGAAAGATTGAGGTGTAGCAAGGGAGTGCTATCCCAACACTACTGTTTGTAATGGTAATGCACATGACCATGAATAAAGGGGCAAGGAAACTAGGGGAGGAAATAAAGAAACCCATGATGTTTACTGATTACTTAATGGTATGGAGGTAGAAAGAAGAGGATGTACAGGAACAGCTATATAAATGGAATGAGGAAGTAAAAGATTGTGGAATGAAATCTAGCATGAGAAAGTGTGAAGTGATGGTAATGACAAGGAAGAGGATTCGGCCTAGAAAAGCTATAAAATTGGATGGAGGAGAGCTTAGAAAGGAAGAGATTGTAAATATCTCGAAACGTGGTTGAGAGGAAGGGTGGAAATACAGAGAGGATCTAATAATAAGAGGGCAGCAGGGATAGTTGTATAGGTGTGTAAGAGACCTGCTATGGTAGAATAGGACAGCAGACCTGCTATGGAGAAGAGAACAGCAAGGATAGTTGTATAGGTGTGTAAGAGACCTGCTATGGAGAAGAGAAGTGTTATACAGTGCGTAGGCCTACTTTATACCCATTGTCACACATGCAGCAGAAATATGGAGATTTAAGCCCGTCGCACACGGTGCTGAGCAAAGCAAGCTGCTGGAAAATGACGTCATCTGATGGTTCGGCCACTGGCTAGCCTGCTGGTTTCCCTAGATATATTATCCCGTGCTATTTTCCGTGCTTGGTTCCCTGCTGGCTCGGGAGTAGAGCCAATTAGAGCGCAACCTTCAGTCACGTGACCAGGCACGACGATCACTAATGTTTACGTGCAGTCAGCGATAGAGGTGGTTACGTCCATTTGGTTATGTTTACCTTAGTTCATCGAACAACATAGATAGGGTGCCTCCTTCGATATCTCGCCGCTGCAGCCAATCCCGACTCCACAATCTTCTCCTACATTTTCTGCGCCTCCTCAGTGCATCAATTATTATTGAATATATCGCCATCACTAATTGTCTTCAACGAATACATAATGACCGCAAAGTATCGTCCTCCAAGATGTCATCATCACCGTCCATGTTTGTTGACAACAGAGCTAGCGTTCTCTAGAGCTCTCTCGTAAACTAGCCGCATGACCTGCAGACAGCGAGCCTCGTCCGAAGCCAACACAGCAACGAGCAGCGAAATCCAGCAACGAATCTACACCGGGTGCGGCGGGTTTTAATGTAAGAGAGATAAGGCACGTGAGAATGAAGTTTGTGAGGAGCATGTTAGCTGTCACGAGGAGAAGCAGGATTAGGAATAAAGTTATCCGGTAAAGAGTGGGGGTACAAGGAGTACATTAGATAGTAGAGGAAGCAGGACTGAGATGGTATGGACATGTAATGAGGATGGAAAATGAGAGAATACCAAATAATGATGGAGATGAAGTATGTAGGAAAAAGACCGCAAGAGAGACCAAGAAATAGATGGAAGGAGCAGATAACTGAAAGTGTGCAAGTGAGAGAAGAAGAATGGAAGCGACTAAAGAAGGAAGAGTTATGGAAGGATAGAGGAAGATGGAAGCATCTAACTAAACTTACCTGGCCACAATTTGGAAACAGAGTATAATGATAATGATGATGAGTTAAGAAGTGGCCAGTTATGCTTCGTTCAAACATAGGAAGTTAATTCTAGCAGTTAAAATGATTCCAGTGGTTCAATTCTTGAACAAGTTATCGACTCTCCAGTATTGTCTACTTGAAAACTCATCCGCTTGCGAGTACTAAACCAATCGTCAATTATCTTCGAATTAAATGTTAATAAAAAAATATTACTTTCTTTGAATAAGGCTAAGTATATAATTATAGCAAATTTTACTTTTTTTTATCAGAACTTGGATGTTTTGAGTGAAATGTAATTGAAATTGAGCTTTTAATATATTTTTCCTAATTTTAAATATTTAATTGTGAGTTTTTTAGTAATATTGTTGATACATTTTAACTCAATTTTAAAATAAAAACCCCCTTATTTAATAATGAAGTAGTTCTGGACTTCTGTAACGAGCTTCAGCTTTCTAGTAGACGGCCACCTTAAGATGGGATGGAAGTAGACGTGAAACAAGGTTAGTATTTTTTAATTTTTCATAAGTAACTTTTTTTTGTCAAAATAAATCAAATCTCGCTCCAGTAGAAACATAAAGAGTTTAATTTTCTTCACATGGTGATATCAACAGTTGTTGAATATCTGTCGTGAGCATAGCGGCATTAGATGATACACATTTTAAATGAAGATAAAAAGTTGTCATTACATTCCAGGACACCCTTGACATGTATTCAACAACTGTTGATATCACCAGGTGAAGAAAATTAAACTATTTCTTTCTACTGGAGCAATATTTGATTTATTTTTCCGAAAGTTGTTTGCTATAAAATCTGAAGCAAATAAACTGACCTTAACTCGCAATGACTACCGTCCCACCTAAAACAGCATCTTTCATGATAACATTAGATTGAAGGCACGAAAGAAAAAAAAAATGTTATTAAAAACACGTTTATTTATATGACTATTTATTTTTAAAAATGTATCTTTAATAAGCCAAATGGTGTATTGAAATAAATATTAATTTTGAGTTTGAAAGTGGTTCGTTGGATACGGAATTTAAAAAAAACCTACATTTTATCTTTTTAATTTTTTTTATATCTGTCGCTTATAAAGTGATTTATTTAACTAGTCTGGTAACTGATTAGATATTTACAAATGAATCAAAACATAATACTTTAACTTCTGACTGGTATGATGTATAGTATCTGATGGTTACAAAAAGTTACTAAAACTATATTAGTATATTCATAAACTCCATCCATGGCAGGAGAGGTGGTGACAGACATCAGAAGGTTCTTTATTGAAAACATTGACTAGAAGTGACTAATGCCAGCCTATTAGAAAATAATTATTATTTTCTTAGTAACACTATATTATCAATAAAAAGTTATATCAAACAAGTCTAGTAATACTTCCCTAGAGATTACTAATAGTTGTCGTTTTCATAACTTATTGAAAGAAAATATAGTCATAAAACTATTATGATATTTGTTTAGCGGTTGTGGCAACAAGATATATTATAGTAAGTTTTACATTAAATAATAAACTAAAAAGTATTATATTCACACTTTTATTTTGTTATAAACCTGGTCACCAAATTAATTAAATAAATGTGTTTTATAACTTATAGAAAGAGCCATACATAGTATAAGTTTAAAAAAAAATGTAAACAGTGCATGTCCACTACTGAAGACGGTTTTTATGACGTCATCAACTGGCTTTGCTTCAATTGGTTCGACATCTTAGTTTATGAAGAGAGCACAGGATATTTTAGAATCTCTCGTTTGAAAAGCATTATTAAATGAAACACAGAGGGAACTTCCACAAAATTGAAATATCCAAACGGTTATTTTTATAATTTCATGTTTCAATAATGTAAAACGGTTAAATAAAAAAATAAAAAAGTTTTTCGTTATGAAGGTTTTGACTGCCAAAAGTAACAGCAACTTAACTTAATTATGGTCTTGCAGATAATATGGTTTGGCGAATGGATACATGGTGACTTCCTAGCCGTTACTTACTAGCTCTCCTACCGTGGATAGGGTGTAAACCAGCTGTCACTTTTGATAGATAATAAAATACCTATACAATTATTTTAATTTTTACCACAACAAAAAATATTGTTTTTTCCTAAATCTTTAATACCAGAATCCTGTTATATATTTACACTTCGAAATCACATTTTGAAAAATAAATCAATGCAAGACATTATATATATATATATTTCAAAAATCCCTGGGATAAAATTGTGACAATATGAATAACTTATGCTAGGACACACATTACAAGAGACAGACCCCACATTATTGATCACGTGGTGTAAGGAGTCAGGCTCGCAATGGGCTGGTTCACCGATGACTTGCGAGGTAAAGTTTTAAATCAAGTCTGGATGCATTGAGAGTGTCAATTTTCCAATTGTAAACTTAAACTCTGGTTAAAACCACCTTTTACCTCTAATATTGGTGCATTCACTCCAAACCACACTCCGCATCCCCATTTAAAACGTTAAATAGCTTGTGTATCAACTAAGATAAATTATACACTGCATCTACAGACTTTATCTCTCTCTCTTTTATCTTAAAGTAGAGATATTTACTAAAAACTAGTAATATTTGTGAAACAAAATGATATACATTGTTGCAGAAACACACCACTAAAGAGTATAACTGAAATAATATACACTGCTACAGAAACATTGAGAAAATAGGAATATTTCTGTCTACCATAGAGCATATAAATCAATTTCAATTTCAAAGAGCTCCATAAAAAAAGAAATATTCTTGCTTATAGCTTAGAAACTATTGATTTTATACGATAATATTTCAAATAAAATGTTTTTATTTTTAATAGTACTACAAATTTATTATGATAAATTATTTCGTATGTGAAATAGTTGAGGATATATGATAAAAAAATTAATTTGCGCTTACCTATATCTTTTAATTACTCCTCATGGGAAAACCAGAAGAGCCATTTTTTTCTGTAATGTTAAACAGTGCCTGGATACAAAATTTAATTAAAATCACCAGAGCGTATTTCGAGAAAATCGATTCTATTTCTTTTTGCCCTTCAGTAAACTACCCTTGATTTTAGGGTTAGCTATCCAATTCCAAAAAGTTCTGGGGGGAACCTTATGAAAACGCCAGATACAAAGTTTTAGCCTGATCGGTTTCGGCTCTAGTCCGAGATACAGACAGGCAGACGGCGCGGCATCACAAAGAACAATTTTACGGTTTCTGCGGGTCATGAAACGTCAACATTTATCAAAACCTAGATTTTTTTGATTTTTTTGCAATTACAATCTCTACTAGGAGCCGAGAGAAAGTAAAAATATGCTTTAAGATATGTGACTATATTTAAACAAAAGATAAATGTCTTAGTTAAGTTTTTTTGGGAAAACTATTTGAATTAATTTTTGAATAATTGTTTTTAAAAACAAAATAACAGCTTTCCTCTTTATCGATATGGTAAAGTGTCGGTAGCGACTATATTCCACCTGAGCCAGGGGTCTTCAACCCGCAGCCCGCGGTCCATGGTAACGTTGCGGCCCGCTGGCTCATGAAAAATATAAAATTACTTCAAGAGAAAAAAATGACAAATGATTTTGCATAATCAACAAATTAATACCTGTTTTACATTATTTTATAAAGGATTTTGTTTTTTTGCCCTAAGAAAAGTATTGCGTTTTAAAAAATTTGATATGAACAAGCAATGACAACTTTAATAGACAAGACAAATTGTGCTAGCTCCTGCTATGAAAAATCTAAAAATAGGAAATATCAACGGAGAATCGAGAAATCTTAATCCCTATTGTGAGTCTAAATGATACGAATACGAATATTTTGATATATATTCAATCCGAATATTATCAGTAAGATATTGCGGCCCGCGAGTCAACAAGAGACAGAAACTTTGACCCTTGGACATACAAAGGTTGAAGATCCCTGACTTAAACTGTCTAATATAAGTTATAGGATGATGAGGGTGAATTGTAACTGATTATTTGGTGCACCACGTCTTATTATCGGTTGGGACTTACCGATTATTTACACTGATGAAATGAGGAAGTTTGATCTAGAGGAAATGTGAGAACAATTGCGTGGAGGGAGAGTGGGAAACCTTTTAGGGCTAGCCCCCTTCAGTGCAACCGAACGAGATTCAAACTCTGATATCCCCGTCAGCGATCCAGTCTATTAAGATGACGTCTTGGACCATTTGTCCACCGAAGTGGATTTTAAGTAATTTCTTTAGGAATATTTGAAAGCGTTGAAACAAAATGAAAATATGAATAACTATCAAGCTCATCTAGTCACAGAAGGCCGGGGTTCGAACCCAGTCGGTTATACTTAGGGTAGTTTTCTCTAAACGGTTTACCACTCTACCTTCACTCAAATGTGGGTACAATCCCTCTAAAACTCAACTTCTCTGATTATTTTTACGCTATTAGTTTAGTTAAATGCGGAGAGACTGGACATGACGTACCCAATTTTATGGTTGAACTGTCTAAGGCGTCACTCGCACAATATACTGGACTGCCGATGATGGGAGCATCATGGTTCGAATCTCAGTCGGGTGTAGTGAGTGTGGTCTCCCACCTCCTTCCACGCAAATACAGGTACACTTCATCTAAATTCAACCTTCCTCATCCCTAACCCATTAGCGTGGTTAGTTTTTTTTAAATTAAAAACTCTATTTTTTCTCAGCTGTATGGTCAAGAACCAGTACTGACTATAGTCAACCTAAACCTTCTAGCATAAATAAACAGGATGAGGAGAGTGGAAATTCATCTGAAATCTCTAGGATCTATTTGAGATCTTTGAATGGAATCGAAAATCCGCAAGACGGTAAAATAAAAACTTCCTAGAGTACATATTTGAGATGAGTAAAAAAATAATAACTCTACTACATCGTCCGTCTCTCCAACTCTCTCGGGGATTGCTCTAATAAATAGATTTCAATCGTGTCTGTTGAAAATTATCACTTCCGATAACATTTCCCTACCATAGTTTAACCCCCCCTCTGTCGTAAAATGTGTGCTTCGGATTTAAATGTTCAATACTTTACACATTTTACTTTCAAATAAACGTGTTATTCCCCGACGCGCTCTGGAACGAATAATAATTTACTGGGTACTAAAACGTACCATCTCCAGCAGCTTCCGCCATAGATTGGAACCGGTAATTTTAAAACCGAAACAACAAAACTGGGTAGATTTCGTCTTTACATGCAAGTTTTTTTTATACTTCACATCTTGCCACCCGTCTGGGATATCTGCGTATGAGGTAGGGATGATGAAGGTGGAATTTTAGAGGAAATGTATCCACATTGGCCTGGAGAATTTTGAAATACCATTTAGGAACAAAGAAAAAAACCCTTTAATACAGCCGGCCTATTAGAGCTCTAACCTCTTTGTCATTGGTAAACTATAGGAGACGAGATTGACATCTTGCTTCTCCATCCCTTTCTAACGCTTCCCCAATGTGGAGCTATGCGAGTTTAGGTTTTCGCGGACAAATTGACTGCCAATGACGGGGAGATTGAGGTTCGAATCTCGCTCGGGTGTACTGAGGGTAGTTCATTTTCATGAATAACCCTAATAGTTTTAGTTTAAGATTATTTCCATTGAAACAATATTCATTAACATAAAAGGACTACTTCAACATACAAACAACCCGCAAAAAGATTGGAGAATTATTTAGAAAAAAACCCTCAGTATAACTGGCAGGGATTCGAACTCTGTACCTATCACTACCCATCAAGTCAGACAATACGAGCTTGACGCCTTAATTCGCGTTCATACTCTGGAGCTAGTAGCGGAAATATGATCCATTGCTATGCCAGTATGGAATCTTACATTAATTGGCATCGTTTATTAATTTATAACTAAAGGCATATTTAGTTTCACAAATTAAATAATATTTAATATTTAGCAGCGCGTCTTACTACCCATTCGGGTTATACGCTTAAGTACTAATTACGCTAATGAATTAGGAATAGGGAGGTTGAATTTAGAGGAAGTGAACCCGCATTTGCGTGGAGGGAGAGTGGAAAACCATTTAGGAAAAACCACCCCCAGTTCACCCGACCGAGATTCGAACCTCGATCTCCCCGTCCTCGGCGATCGAGCTCAACATGACTAGCGCGTTAGCCAACTACACCACCGAGGCGGGTCACAAATTAAACTTTAAGAATATAGAGAAGACCGAATAAACTAAATAAATACAAGATGTAAGGGAATATTAAGGAGACCGCCTCGGTGAATGGGAAATTGCCAAGCACGCGTTCAGTTCCAACGCAATATTTAATTCTATGATGCTTTATTTCAAAATATGGTTCACACCAAAATAAAGTTTATAAGGATTCCAATGGGGCTCTTTTTAACGAACTAGCAACAAGTTTTCCTCTTTACCTTTAGATAAGAAGTTTACTCTTTTTCTTTCTCACCTTTCTTATTTACATAACAAAGAATGGTTGAAGGTGTAGGGCGAAAAGGAGTATAAGATTGGACATAATATAAAAGTAATTCCATAAAGCCCCACAGACCTTTGTATTTCAAGCATTTTGCCCTGACAACGGTTGATACTTTCTCAATGACCAAGATGGCTGCCTTAACGCACTTATAATTAATCAGGGGAAGATGAACTTAATTCACTTGGGCCTGACTTGGAAATTGAAAATTACAAATAGCCTTGTTTTTTTCAATTTAATGCACGATGAAAGTTTATTTTAAATATTCATAAAATATAACTGGTTGGTTTTGTGTAACGTAAGTTTATAATTTACATAGAGATGAATAGAATTCGAGTCTTCCATTTCGACTTCTAATTCACAATTTCAAATTATAATTTTCCATTTAATTTACGAATTTAAAATTTTGAATACGAATCTTTATTTTACTTAGCAATTCCGAATATCGAATTAAAATTCCTTATTTGACCTAAAAATTCCAAATCTCGAATCAAAATATAATATGACACAGTAAATGTAAGAGAATTAACTCTACACGTTTTCTCGACGAATTTTTCGCGCTCAGCTTTGATTGGGTAGTATTAATTTTTGAGTTTATTTAGAAAAAAATTAATACTAACTAAAATTTTGCGTGGTAATGTTAAGTGGTAAATTAGTTGTCTGGTTCTGTATGTTAGGTTTATTCTATAATTATATCGGTGTAAGCCACTGATAGGGTAACATAATAATTCTAAAATAACCTTTTTATTTTTAAAAATTTCAAATTTCAAATTGTTTAGAATCATGGAATCGTTAATAAACAGCAGAATTCAAGGGATTTGAGGATATTAAGATGCTAACACTACTGACACGCTTCCATTATTAAAAAAAACATGTTTTTTTAAGTGCAGAACACTGAAGAAATGTAGCATACTCTACATGCTAATGGCTTACAATAATTTTGAGAAGGAAAGGCATTCAATATGTTTAACCATAGAAATATGTTTCCAAATTATAAGTACAGTTAAAGTATAAACATATCTTGCTTTTTTGGTTTAAAAATATTTTAATTACCATTGTAGCATGGTTTTAAAAATAAAATACTTAGAAAAAACTTGTTTTGATACAATTTATAGACTAGGATAGTTTCTAAAGGAAATACATTTATTTTAAAAGTTGTATTTGTATTGAATAATATAACTTTTGATATATAAAACGTAGATTTCATCACAAACATGGTAAAAGATATTTTTATATGGATACATCTATAGGTATAGAGGATATTTTTACCATATATTGTGATATTATTTATAATTTCAAAATTGCGTTACAAAAAAGTTGTTTATTAAAATAAAATAAAAATAAAATATTAGACCTTTCTAACAATATACTAGGAATCGGCCTTCATAATATGATGACAAATACAAGTTTTATTCACAAACACATAAACATTCATTTGTTTTTTCAAATTATTTTCCTCTCCTTCTTCTTTAAGATCTCTTTATCAGCTTATATATACATATATATATATGTATAAATACGTGGAATGTCTTCAGGAACATTGTTTTAAATTATGTTCTGTAAGACAATCACTGTCCCTCTTTATTATATGGTCATTGACCGGCCTCTTGGTCTAGTGGAAAGTCACTTATCTGGACGTCTCGGGTTCGATTCCCTTATTGTACCATAGGTATTGGTCCCGTAAGGAGAACTGTTCCTATGGTCACCTTGGTCTGGTTACTTAAGTCTACATACAAGGAAACAGAACTAAATACTGCATCTCTCACGATCAAATATATCACGTTCTAAGTAAAAAAAGAGTTATTAAAGAACGCTGTCGTAAATCACGTCATTTTATTTTCCTATTTATCTCACATTTTTTGAAAGAACAATGTTGTGAAAATTGGTAAGCTATCACCTAAAGCGCTGGTCCAAAAGATATTCCGAATATACACTCTCTTAAAGAGGAAAAGACATAGTTTTACAAATACTGTAGAAATTCAACATATACCATTTGTTCAAAGCACTACAAATGAATAACATTTATCCAGATATACTTTCTTTTAAATCTACCACAAAATATTCGTTGGTAGCACCTATGATAATAGACCACACAAAACTAGTTCTTCTTAATACATTTGTAAAATATAATTGATGCAGATAAATTGTATTCTTTTGTGCTAAATTAATAGAATGTAGTTCACAATAAAAATACTTATTCAATATTTTATATAAATGTAAAAAAAAGTTATTTTTAAATATAAATGATGATTTTGTGGATATGTTTGGAATTACTTCATGAAAATAAAGCTTGAGAGTTTTGTCTCTAAAGTACATTGTCAATATAAATGTTACTGTCCTAAAGTAATAAACACATTTATTATATCCAGGAAACTTGTTATATATGTCACAACTGACTAAATATATATATCTTCATGAAATTGTAAAATCACAATATAATCACAACTCACTAAACTTGTATCTTCACTAAACTGTTGTTAGAAAATTATAATCATCACATCTTGCTACAGATTATTCTTTAAGAAAACATCACATTTCACTAAGAATAAATCGTCAGGAATTTGTTGATATATCTAACTTAGTTACCTTATTGACAAATAAGAAGCTTTTTAGAAAGTGTTAATAGCTATATTTGAACAATCACATCTTAAATATACACTTTACATCTAAAGAAAACTATTGATTTACTCACATACCTATTACACCTTGATAATAATTTGTCTCCAGGAAATAATCGATATATTTGACTACTACATATCTTGCTAAGCACGTGTCTTCCAGGAAAGGGTAGTTATATCTGATACCTCATCTTGATAACCACGTGTCTCCAGGAAAGGGTAGTTATATCTAATACCTCATCTTGCAAAGCACGTGTCTCCAGGAAAGGGTAGTTATATCTGATACCTCATCTTGATAACCATGTGTCTCCAGGAAAGGGTAGTTATACCTGACAGCACAACTTGTCAGCCTCGTGTCTACAGGACAGTGTTGATGCGCGTGAGGGCGCAGCATATAGAGCGTCACACGCACACGTCCCTGCTCTGTGTCTGCGTGTTGACGCACGCAGCGGCTGCACCGCTGTCCCCTAGATGGCCCTCGCGTCTCAGACAGGGACACGTGCGTCTCAGGAGGGGGCGGACTGCACAGTGCACGTCCATGTTGGCGAAACAGAACAGGCTCGACACGCAGAAGCCCTTCAACACAAGACACAGGGTCAAATAATGGTGTCCAACCTATACGGTCTAATACCAACATCGTGATAAAACTTAACGGTCACGTAACGTTCATTCAAAGTAAATAAACTAGTGTGTGATCAGGACGTAACGTGACGTAACGACCGGACTAAAACACGGACAGCTTGTAAACAAATTGATCCCCAAAATGAAACCCAACATTTAGGGCTGATAGAAGCTAACCGGACGTACAGAATAAGGTGTAACAAGAGGCTACGGCGTTTTAGAATTCGTGAGACGTGGACAACTTATACAATAATAAAGGCCGGTTCACACAGAAAGCTGAGCTAAACTAAGCTAATCTAAAAAATTGCTCTATTAACGCTATAGAAAAATAGCGGACCATATATTTTAATGTGTTGGTTCACACAGAAAGCTAAACTAAGCTAAGTTAAGCTACGTTATGCTTTGCTACGTCGCGCTATGCTTTTTCCGATTACTGGCCAGGCAATTTTTCCATCTTCCATCTTGAGCCATATTACGTTGCGCATGCGCATAACGCAGCTTGGGGGACGTGTTGAACAGCCGGATTGTTGAAAATAACCAAAGAAGTGTCGAAGTTTAGTTTTCAATTTGTTTCACGAGTGTTCAAGTAATATTCTATTTAGGTTTTATATTTAATAAGTGTTTTTTTAAATATTACAATGGAACCGTTAAATCGAGCAAGTCAAACCTCCAACTCCTAAACTTTCTTTCTCTTTCAAAACAGCTGGTAATAGCAGTAGCTCCTCTTCCTTGATTCTATCGTCTGAGCTCAAACAAGACATTTTGGAGAATGCCATAACTTAGCTTCACTGGAGCAGAACCGAAATAAACCACAGTGAATTCAGGAGGGAAAAGAGAAACCATAGCTTATCTTAATGAGCTTAATAGCTTAATAGCTTAATGAGTGTGTACCCGCCTCGGTGGCGTAGTTGGCTAACGCGCTAGTCGTGTTGAGCTCGACTGCCGAGGATGGGGAGATCGAGGTTCGAATCTAGGTCGGGTAAACTGGGGATGGCTTTTCCTAAATGGTTTTTCACTCTCCCTCCACGCAAATGCGGGTTCACTTCCTCTAAATTCAACCTTCCCAATTCCTAATCCATTAGCGTAATTAGTACTTAAGCATATAACCCGAACGGGTAGTAAGACGTGGTGCTAAATAATAATAATAATAATAATAATAATGAGTGTGAAACCAAACTGACAAAACCTTAGCACAGCATAGCATAGCTTAGCTTAGCGTTGAGTGTGAACCAGCCTTTAGTCATCTGCACTCCATAAACAGACAAATGAAGTACTAAATATCCCTTTTGATGTTGCTCGCAACCTGATTGGAAAGCTAGAACATGTGTTACCCTTAAATTAACGTTCACATAGGTAATGTGAAAGCTCTCCCCTGGACAACTCTTGAAATAATTGAAGGTTATGTTAACTGCATCGTGATGGCTTCCCTTTAAAAACACGCCAAGAACCTTTACGATAATTTAACATTAAGTGAAAGCTACGTGCACGTTAAGTTGACTTGCAAACTAACTAAACCATTTACTGTACTTAGTGACACAAACTTACCCCTAGAACCTAGCTATTTAATTATTCAATAGCTGGACTTACTAACTAACTTAACCAAGGACACTACGTCTAATACTACACATATGTCTCCGGCACCTAGATAATTAATGATCGGACATAATTACACTCACGCTATTATGCTCATGGACGCAAGTGTCTGTCTCGTCTTGTCTGACCTGTCTGTGGGGTGTAATTAGGCGTTCGAATTAAAGGTGAACCAAGCTGTTTTTTTTCTAAAGGGTTTAACACTCTCCTTCCACGCAAATGCGGGTACCTTTATAGATTAATAACATATAGAATAATAAAACATTGAACCAATACCAGCTACTCTTGAATAATTAATTAATCTAAGAGAGTAACTCAACCTTTCACAAGTCCCCACAGTACCTGCAGGGACACAGCAGAGCAATGCACTTTAGTCCCTCATATAACCTCTCACAGATCACCAGAGTACCTGCAGAGAGACGTCAGGCACTCTAACCCCTCACCCAACCTCTCGCAGATCACCAGAGTAC
>CABFWO010008224.1:0-19213 GCA_902155825.1 Timema genevievae | reverse complement strand
ACCGAGATTCGAACCTCGATCTCCCCGTCCTCGGAGGTCTGGCTCAACACGACTGGCGCGTTAGCCAACTACGCCACCGAGGCGGGTTTGAAAAGATTACATAATATGTTTATATTTTGTTCAATCTCAGAAGAGTATTTAATTAATAATTAAGTTTCTCTCACAGTTGTGAACTTTAGTAAAATATAGTAAGTTAGCTGAGCATTTCAAACTTCTAAATTTTGTCCCATATCAAATGTATACAAATTGAGTGATTTGGGCACGCTGTAGCTTTCGATTTTATATGGCTGCAAATGATTATAGAATACCTTAAAAATATACCCTTCTCGTCCTATAACCTTAGATTCAAGTACTCAATTCACTACAATATTTAACAGCACAAATACTGTCCAAGCGGGTCACCTACTAAAGCACTTATAAGCGTTTAACACTTCTAAAAATACTGCATTATTATTCAGTGATTTGTTATTTAAAAATATAGTTCAGACTAAAATTAAGGTGAACGATATCATCAAGGCCTTGCATTATTAGAAATGTAAGTATTCAGTTTCATAATTTAAAAAATAAATAATGCAAAGGTTAAATTATGCCATTTAAACGTAAGTTTGACATGAAATGTGGCAATCCCATGATCGAGGTAAATGGTTGGAAAAAAAAGATAGTTCCTTCCTCAAGAAAATCAAATATATTTTAAATCGTGTAACAACAACAGATGCTAAGATAACTGAAAATTGATTTATTTGTTTAAAAGTTTTAGAACTGCCATTCCGATAAGAAATACCATAGGTTGAGAACATTTTCCTTCAAACCAATGATACCCTTAAACACAATCATCATCGAGCCACGATATAGAATGAATCATGTTTTCAGGACAGAAAAATAACTGAATAAACAACATTATTTTATGAATTATTAAAACCGTAAATATTTTGCTAAAGGGAAACAAACACATATGATGTGTCTTTGTAATGCATGCGTGTGTTTATTTAAATCTGCTTATAGTCTGCCTCTGAGACACTAGAGGATGCGGGCAGCGCCAGTATTGATTACTATCATGATTCCACTGCGTCTCTTTGCCCGCAGCCAGAATCGTTCAGCCTCACAATTTTACACACGCTGGCTCTCGTTCCCTTCCCCTTTCAGGTTCTCAGTATCAAACGTGAATTGGAATACAGTGGGGGACCGTGGAAAAATTGTCACCTCAAGAGAAACATACATCCCAAAGGAAATTTATTTTATCAATAATATACATCAATATTTTTCGGAGAGTATCTAATGGCTTTTTAAATATTCTAGAATTTAATTTAGTAAGTCAAAAAGGAGTAACGTTTTTGATTTAGTTATTTTGTTAAAGTCTGCATAGTGACCATTTTACCCCAGGGAGTGGTGTGAAGTGGTCCCTGTTTGTAAAATGCTTTTTAATTTTTTTATTTTTTTTTGGTCTTTGGATTGGTTGAATAGTCTATTAGGAGCACTTCCAAGCTATTCTTGATGAATCTAAACAAATATAACTTAATATTCCAGATATTTCAGACTAAACTTTATGTTAATCATGCCTGGGGTAAAATGGCCTACTGTATATTTTAAAAGTGCTACACTGCCCAGCTGCTAATTTTAAAAACACGATGGCATCTCATAAAGTAGATATGTTGTGTTTACAAAATAATATTACCTATAATATTAATACAATCTGAGTGTTAAATAAAAATGGTTAAAACGTAGTTTCACCTATAATTTTGAACCCAATATATATTAAGTAATATGTGCAAACCTTAGATAAAATGCTTGTAAAACAAGATTTATTTGTGCAGCACCAACAAATATGTAGTAATTCTCACACCAGCAAAATGGTAGGTACATGGAGGCATAGTGATCAAGTTCCCAAAGTGCTGGCTATATATCATACTCAATATCTAAAACTAAACAGGGGTGACCACTTTGCCCCGGAGGTCCACTATTGGTGGGTCTCCCTTACGTTATATGCCCCATAACACCGGAAGAAATAGTTTAAAAACCATTTATAAAGCATTGTAAAGTAATTTTACTTCTACTAAAACTTTCAGCGAAATTAAACTCCAATTATGAAATACAGGCTAGCCTATTTTAAAACACAGATGTTATGCTTATCATTTTTGTTTCGTTCATTGGTTGTGAACTGAACTGGATAAAACGTTTTACACCCCAGAATAAATGTTACAGTATTTGTTTAAAAACATGTTTCATGAATAAAATTTTTACGTAAAGACAGCTTCTAAATCAGGAGAGATCTAATTGTTTTTACTTACGAAAAATAATACTAGAATGGACACTGGTTGGTTCCATAGATAAATGTGTTGTTTTTATGTTTGGTGTAAAGGGGGGAGAAGTTTGAATAAGTTTAAATCTCTGGTGCCTGTTCCCTGTCTAAGTGATTAGGGAAGCTCTCGACAAGTCTTATTTACACTAGTAATATTCCTTGTGGTGCTTTTAAATAAATCATTGGGTTGGAGATGGTTAAAACTTAATAATAAAGTTAATGATGTAGGATGATTGATTTTATTTGTGTTGTTTTAAGTTATAGAGCTGTAAGTTGTTTAATTAAATAGCCCGAAGGACATAAAATTGCTTTCTTACCAAGATTAAAATCCATAAAATGATAATATTGATTTGGTGATGATGTTAGATTAAGCAATACAACAACGATTTACAAAGTCATGCTTGTATACAAATGTGTAGTATTTTATATTTAAGTGATTATTTTTTCCATACAAATGCATGGTTGGAAAATTAATAACTAATAAGGAAACTACTTTGATAACTTGAAATATTAATAACCAAACTATTATAATTGTTCTAGTTGTTAAACTTTTCAGGGATATCCGAATAAATACACAAATAGTAGTGTTGAAGAAAATTTCGTTTTAGATTAAATGTACCAACATTTATGTAGAGGGAGCGTGGCAAACCATTTGCGAAAAAGCATCTTGATGCACCATAGTGGGATTTCAAACCCGATTCAATGCAGATTTGGAAGTTCTTTTCCTGGATGTTGCAACAATTAATAATTTAAATTAAATCAAGATATATTTTCTTTCTTTTTTTAAAATTTGTTTTGATAATATTGGGGATTAGCTTTTCGCATTAGTTTAATACTTTTTTAAAAGAAAATTACTAACAAACTAGTGTTATCTTTTGTTTTATGTGACACAGCCTTGTGAAGACCTTAGATGGTTGAATGCATGCCTGTGATAAAATACCACCAACTAAAATATAATTAGTTTCGATTTGTATCACTCTTACTCTGAGCTTTAGAGAGAAGTGATAGAGGATATAAAATGAGTCAGCCGGATATGTGGTGAGACCTTGGTGAAAGAAATGCATAACTTTAAATCGACATGACTTGAATAAACGCACTGGTATTTCCTTCTGCATGAGTGCTCTAAGTTATCAGGAAGTTCAAACTGTTTATCCAGCTGAACTATATTTTGTCGTTTAGAAATGATGGCGTCTATCTCTTCCTTTTCTACCACGTCTTAGTACCCTTTCAGGTTATACATATACATTAATTATGCTAATGAAGTTGGAATAAGAAGTGCCATTTCAAACACATCCGTATCAGGCTAGCCGGGACCGGAAACCCGGTTGGTGTCAATCTTTCACAGAATTCCTATTATGTACCAGGGCCAGGTGAGTTCAATCGCATCACTTCCACATTGGAGCATTAAAGCATTATTGCGTTATGGTTTTTGTATCGATGATGCCGCTGGCAGAAAAAAAAAGAAGCAAAGAAGTCATTGGATGCATCAAATTAACTTGAAAAGAGGAGAGTTTGAAGCATTCCATAAGTTGTTTAAGGACCTACGAGCAGATGAAAACTATTTTTTAACAATATTTCAGTATGTTAATTTTCTCTTTTGTTGAGTTAAGGTCGATACACACAGAATGTTAAGCTAAGCTGAGCTGAGATGAGGTAAGCTAAGCTGAGCTGAGCTGAGCTGAGGTAAGCTAAGCTACGCTAAGCTGTGCTGTCCTCTGCTAAAAGCCGGTACACACAGAACGCTAAGCTAAGCTAAGATTTTCTCTGCTAACTCCTTAGAAAAATAGCGGACCGTATATTTAAATGTGCTGGTTCACACAGAAAAATAAGCTAAGCTAAGATAAACTAAGCTATGCCTTGCTACGCCACGCTATGTTCTTTCCAATTGCTAGCCGGGCAATTTTCCCATCTCCCATCTTGAGCCATCTTACGTTGCGCATGCGCATAACGCAGCTAGGGCTCCATGTTGAATAATATTAATAATAATATTTAGCACCGCGTCTTACTACCCGTTCGGGTTATACGCTTAAGTACTAATTACGCTAATGGATTAGGAATTGGGAGGGTTTAATTTAGAGGAAGTGAACCCGCATTTGCGTGGAGGGAGAGTGGAAAACCATTTAGGAACACACACCCCCAGTTCACCCGACCGATACGTGTTGAACAGACGCAGTGCTGGTTTAGTGAAAACAACTAAAGAAATGTTGAAGTTTTGTTTTCAGTGGCAGCTGTTGAAACATAAAATTATATTTATTTCAGAGGATAGCATATTATAGTAAGCTCCTTATATGATTAATTACATTGGCGTGCCAAATTTAAGTTCACAGGTTCAATATCCTTGCCCATGTACAGTTTTTCAACGTATCTTTGAATAAATTTGTGGTTTTATAATAGAATCATTTTTGTGAAACAAAACATAATATATTATTGCTATTTTTAACCTACGTTCACTGTCTCTAAACTAATTTTTTAATAAAAAAACTCTTTTAGCTTATTATAAATCTTATTATAATCTAATTCCTGGTTTATAAAATAAGGGTGGAGCTCATCAATATCGAAACAAAATCAAGTACAGTTTAGAGTCAAAAAATTAAACTCTCCTTAGCTCAAAATATGTTCAAGAAAAACGTTTGGTCTCAATCTATATAAAAAAAAAAAAGAATTTATATATAAATTTTAATATTGCCTTGATAAGAGTAAAATCCTAATCGGTAGTAGGACGCGGTGCTTAAAAAAATGTCTGAAAGGTCTCGAATCTAATTCTAATAATTGGTTTGATTAGCTTTTATTTTAGAAATAAACCTATACTTATAAAGTATGCATACTAGGTAATTCATTGTTTAAAAAAGTCTCATATATTACAAAACATGTCAGTGTAAAGCTATTCAGAAAAGGAAAGGTTAAAACTATTAACACTTCAGTAAAGATCTAATTTTCTAAAACCCACTTCAGTGGCGTAGTTAGCTAAAGTGCTAGTATTGTTGAGCTAGACTGCCGAGGATGGGGAAATTGAGGTTCGAATCTCGGTCGGGTGAACTGGGGGGGTTTCCAAATTGTTTTCCATTCACCTTCCACGCAAATATGGGTTCACTTCCTCTAAATTCAACCTTCCCAATTCCTGACCTATTAGCGTAAATAGTAATTAAACGTATAATCCGAATGGGTAGTGAGACGCAGTGCTAAAAAATAAAATAAATAATACTTGTCTAAATATATTTAGTAGAATAGAAACGCCCAATTTGGTGGTTGAATGGTCCAAGGCGTTACACTCACAATAGACTGGACTACTCGTAACAGGGAGATCAAGATTATAAGCTTGGTCGAGTGTAATAAGGGTTGTTATTACTAAATGGTTTTACATTATATATTCATGACAATGCTGGTACACTTCTTCTAAACTTAAACTTTCTCATTCATAACACACTAGCGTTAGTACATGTGTACCTGTATGTAACCTAGCGTTAAGTATCATGCAGTGTTAAAAAAAAGCACGTATGTGAAATTAGTATTTTATGTAAATTGTGTCATGTAGGGCCTATTGCATGTTTGCTAATATCTGGAAATGATCCCAATTTTCACTTTCTGGCTATCTTACAGGTAAAGATCGTCAAAATTTGAACTCAAGATTTTGATGAATCCCAACGTTTCATGACCCCCCGAATCCCAAAAAGTGGTTTTTGAATTTCCTTCTGTCAGTATGTATGTATGTACCTCCAACTAGAGCCTAAACTATTTTACCGATCGGGCTGATACTTGGTATCTATGTTTTACATAGGGTTGCCCCAAGGCATTTTTGGAATTGGATATCCAACCCTAAAGTTAAAGATAGTTTACTGAAGGGTAAAATAAGAAAAAAAAAGCTATTTTATCAAAATCAGCTAGAAAGATTTTGATTAAATTTCATTTCAAAACTTTATAAATATTCCAAACAAAATGGCTACTCCCAATATTTCAGCAAAATGACTTTAAGGGCTCCGGTCTGGTGCGTAAATTATAATTTTTTGTCATATCTCCGAAACTATTTAAGATATATTCAAAGCATATTTTTTTAAACTAATAACTTTCAAGCTATACGCAAATATTTATATTTTTTAACATTATGAACAAAAAAGGTAAAGTATTTCGACCGTAAGAAAAATCTAACTTGAATTGTTGATGGATGTTGACGTCTAATGACCCCCCGAACCCCAAAAAGTTGGTCTTTGCAATGCCGTGTGTCTGTTTAAACTTAAAATTAAGAGTAGTTTAGTAAAGGGCGAAAAGAGAAAGAATAGATTTTCTCAAAATATGCTCTAAAGAGTTTGAATGAATTCGTATCAAGGCGTTGATTAAGATAATAAATAAACTGGCTAATTTCATTTTCCCATGAAAATTACTTTTAGGGTACTTTATAGAAGTGTAAACTTCCGTATCTCCGCAACTATTTGAGATACTAAATATATTATCATTGCAAAATTGTAATACTATTAAAAATAAAAAACTTTTTTTTGAAATATATTTTTATTAAACCAACAGTTTCTGAGATATTGGCAAATATATTAATAACATTTTGTGAGCTTTAGTTGTGCTTAAGTTTTAACGCAATAATTCTCCAAAGTCATAGAGTAATTAAATATAAGTAAGTCTCTAAAAAGTCTCTGTTATTTTTCCTTAATCCTCTTAGGAGAAATGTTTGTACAACAATGATCTATCTCCATTTTAGACTCAATAGTCAATATTTACATTTTTTATTGGTCAAAATTTATAGATGAGGAATTTAATAGCAATGCGATGACATGAAGATATGCAACACCTAGTAAAATGTCAAAAATTTTAAACTGAAGTTGACATTTTAATACGAAGTGTTGACCCTTGTGGACCCAATATTAATATTTTATAAGTCCAAACATACAAATGAGAACATTAATTCTTTAAAGATAAAATTATAAAATTTAAAACCGGGACTCAAAAAATATTTTACATAAATATAGTGCAATTTATGCTTGGGTTTGTTAGTGTATAGTATTTCATTTCATTATACATTACGAGTTTTGAGTAAATATCTCAATTTTTAAACAATAGAGCGAGAGAGTCCGTGCGAAGTTCCGTACCATTGATTTATTATATAGCACCACGTCTTACCACCCGACCGGGCTATACGCCTATGTAATAATTACACTAATGTGTTCAGAATTAGGAAAGTTGAATTTAGAGGAAGTGTACCCGCATTTTCTTTGAGGGAGAGTGGAAAAACTATTTAGTTAAACACCTCCAGTACACCAGACTGGGATTGAACCCCAACTACCCCATCTTAGGTGATCACGTATATTGCGAGCGTAGTGCCTTAGACCAAGCGGCCATCAAATTGGGTTTGATCGCAACTGTCTCATTGTATTAACTACAAAGCTATATTTTCCACAGAGGTTCACACATAAACACACCCCTCGATATTACCCACCCTCAATCAACACCAGTCACAAACTCACCCACCTTTCATAGGCGTCGTAGTAGTATCTTAATCTAGATAATAGAGCTCAAAATGATCTTAACATATAACTCGAATAAATTGTAATGTTATTATATATTAAAATAATTATACTCTTTAAGAAGTAGTACAACTTTATTATTTATGCATTCAACATTAATAAATTTTTCTATAACCTAGTTTAGTGTAAAATGTATAATACTATACACTCATCTGGAATGAGTAATAATATTAGCTCAGACATTATTATAAATATTAATTGCAAACTTATCTAACAACTTCTCTACAGGTATCTTTAACAAAGTTTATAATGATGACAACATCGGATAATATAATCATCGGATATATTATTCAAAAGCGAAACTATAAGAATACTTGATGGAACAAGAATTTTCCCCCTGAGTGCTTGATTTAAAACGAGCTGTTTGCTACTTGTATGCACGTGCTACCAATTATAACGTGATTTAAAGTTTTAGTGATCTATTTAATTAACTAGACGTCTAGACAGACAGCCAACAAAAATATATTTAATCTAATGACCTGCATTCCTACACATATATGCATTCTTTAATTAACTACTGTCAACAATAGACCTGACTGCTGGTGATTAGAAAATCAAGGTTTGAAACCAGATTCTATGTAATGAGAGTGGTATTTCCTAAATTGTTTACTAACACTCCATCAACGTAAATACGATTAAATTTCCTCTAAAATCTACCTTCTTCATTCCTACACCAATGGTGTATGTATGAGGATTGGAAAAATAGGTGGTAGGACGTTGTGCATGGATAAACTAGACTAAGGGTTAAAAATATTTTAAAAGATGATAAAATTATATGAAACTTGCAGATCAAATTTTTAAGGTGTTATATTGATTTGATCACGCACTTAAATAAATGTTATAACATTTACAATTATTGATATCTGTGACCATTAGAAATAGTTTTGTATATTTCCATATGAGTTAGAGAGTGATATATGGGGAATACGTAACTTCATTTTATAGCTAAAACCAAAGAATTTAGGTTTATATTTTCGTTTTCTATAATTGAATTTTTAGCTGTGTCCTAAATAAGGCCTCTCAATTGACTCAATCATACCTACTTTATAGATTAAACGCACTAAATAGATTTTTCACGTTTACTATCATCTATACCATCTATATCATCTATATCACCTATTAGAACCAATCAAGATAATTTGGAGGGTTACCATCTTATTAAAAAAAATGTATGTTTTTCAATTTTCCCCCAGAGAACTATGGGAAGCTTTAAGGTTATCCTACCCTATCCCCAATGTCCTAGATTAAATTACCTCTTTTAGTATTTTTTAAAACATATTCACTCAAAGCGTTATTGCAAAAAATATCCGTATTGACAGAAAAGTGATCCAAGCTGTCATTTTGTTCTTGTCTGGTTTGCCGGTGACAGGGAGGTAAAGGTTTTAATCCTTTTCGGGCATATTGAGGTGTTTTTCTAAGTGGTTTGATAATTTTTCTCCGTAAAATAATGGGTATAATTATGTTAAATTATACCTACCTTAACCCTATCCTCCTGATCATCATCAACTGTTTCCAGCCTGTGGCCGGGTCAGTTTAATATAATGCCTCCATCTTCCTCTATTCTTCCACCACTTAAACACTTTCTGCTATCTGCTCCTCCCATCTTTCTTGGCCTCCCTTGCGGGTTTTATCTACATACTTCATTTCCAACATTTTCTTTAGCATCCTCTCCTTCTCCATCCTCATTACTAGGGGGCGGATGTATAGGCACTAAAAGTTTTTAAAAAAGCAGGCAACTAGGCACTCAAAATCACAAAAATAGGCACATAAATAGGCACTTCAAAGAAAAATAGACACAGAAATATCCATAGTAATGCAAAAAAAGGCACCAAAACACTCAAAAATTTTATTATTCACTCTTAAAATTCAGCATACAATTTCCATAAATACAAATTAATTTCTATTAGAGTTAATTAACAAATATTTGTCATGATTTTCAGGTGTAAATTTTGTTCTGTCGACTGACAAAATGTTTTTATACTGCGAGAAACTTCTCTCGACATCACATGAAGTCATCGGCCAAAACTTCAGACAAGCTATCTCAGTTGAGCTAAGCTTGACTTCTGGGAGTGATGTAGTTTGTTCTTCTAAGATGTCCGCAATTCTTGCCATCACTTTCCACCCCGGGTTTCGCTGCAATTCTCTGTTAAATTTGTCGATGATGGCTGTGCCAACTGAGCCAGAAGCCTGATTCAGGTTTTCTTCTATTCCTAGCATTATCTTCACAGCTTTTATAAGAGGCAAATCCCTCGCCTCTAAAGCTGTGATTGCTCCAGGAAGGTTCCCAAAATTGCTTTTTACGTATGCCAGATCCACACTGACACTTGAGCAGGAGATGGCAGTATTTTCTTCTGTAATGGCGACAGCTTGTTCCTCGGTAAATGTTTGGACTACCTACAAGCAAAACGGTTAATATAGCAAAGCTCACCATTCTTTAAATATGTTGTGTTCTACAAGTATAACCATTAAATTTAAAATATTTTTCAATAATGTGGACGGACAGGTAGAATCAATAAAACTAGTGGTAAGCGTTCACTGCAATTTTAACTTGTGAACGCACCTAAAGATAGTGTATTGTATAATACCTTTTGAATGTTACCCAGGTGACCTGCGTAGTACAACGCAGCATGAAGCCATGTACCCCAACGCGTTAACACTTGCTGTGGTGGCAAGGGTGTGTTGGGCAGGTTGGCCTTAAATGAGAAGATTCGTGATGGCGCCTTCAAAAACACTTTCTTGACTGTGGAAATAATAGCGTTAACATTTGGAAAACGTGATCTAATATCTTCTGCAACCCTATGAACAGCATGCGCCAGACAAGTCACGTGAATTAACTTGGTGTAGAATACTTTTAAGCTCGCAGCTGCTTTCAACATGTAGGTCACACTGTCTGTCAGCAACACCAAATACCTTTCATCGTTGTTTTCTGATGACCACAGGACACCTAGTATAAACAAATTAACTTGACAGGACTAGCACTTCAAATAATTAAATTAACACAGTATATCTTGTGCAATTAAATCATATACTTACGCAAAGCATCACGAACAACTATAGCAATTGTCGAGCTGTTGGTTGCCTCAAGATCTCTTTGAAACAAAAATTGAGGTTTCCCAGGACCCGTAGAGTTTAGTTTTCCAACCACAGCATTTGCAACATATCTGCCACAGCTATCCGTGGTTTCATCAACAGTAGCCCAGAAGTATGATTCTCCAATATCTTCTCGGATTTTCTCAACTGTCTTAAACGAAATAAAAAGAATGTTTATTGTAAATAGTTTAAATCAATACAATTCAGCTAATATTTTTAAATGTCAGAAAGAAAATCTGCTATTGTAAAAAAACTTACGGATAAATTGAATGCAAGTAGTTAGTGTTTCCTGAGTGTTGATTCGTCTGGTATCTTCATGTTGGTATATTTGTTGAGAAAAGCATTAAAATCTGGATTCTCCAGTTTCTTCCAAGGAATATTTGCAGCTACCATTGCAGAGCATAAGTCAGCAGAAAATTGCTCTCGGATTCTATCATCATCGTTAACTATAGGAAGAAATTGTTGAGATCCTGTTTTCTTTCTGGAATTCTTCATATGTATTGCCGTATTTTTGTGTTGTTCTAGGTAATACTTCTTCTCGCATTTTACTTAAATATTATAAATGGAAATTTTCTTCCAATAATATATGTGAATTCTACAAATTAACAAAGCATCACCTAACAAGAGAACCAAGATTAAAATAATATTTTTGGGGGGTAAGATCTTTATGTTACGCTTTGGTAAATTTTTCCACTTAATCGTTGAAATCCTTTAATAAGAAATGAAACCTAGTTTTAACGATAGCAAATAATCGTGGTTTACTTTTAAACAGTAGACAAAATATTTAGTAAAATCCTTGACTTTAAAAAATAATAACTTCATTTCCCCTTTTGAAAAGGGTAACTTACCTCTTTAGAACATGCTTGACAATAAATTATTTTTCCATCCGTTGTGAAACTCCTATTACCACCGATTCGCTGTTTGAATAATACACTTTTACACGATTTCTCTTTAGGCATTTTCTATTTGTTCAATAATTTACTCTGAGTCCAATACAAAGAACAGATATGCACACCTAACAGCAGCGTAATATACACAACCACTGAATTAAATGACACTGCTGTGCGCTAGAAGAAAATCGTCGCCAGTCTAAACCTATCAGACAACTGGACACATGGTTTTATTCTACCTATCACGAGTATCCACGTGAAGTAACCTAAGTAATGAAGGAGGAGGGGGGGGCTCAGCCACAAGTATTTAGAAAGAAAAAAGGGGGTGGGAGGAAGAGAGAGAGAGAGAAAAAGGCACTTTAAGGCTCCCATTTGTAAAATAGGCACTAAACACCGAAATAGACATTTATAGGCACTATAAAATTTATCACATTATCTTCACAATCATCTAAAATAAACTTATACCTCAAAAGCCTACATTTTAAAGAATAGGAATATAAAGGCATTTTGGGCAAAATCCTCCCCCTACTCATTACATACCCATACCATCTCAGTCTTGCTTCCTCTACTATCTCATTTACTCCCAGTGCCGGTACTCTTTCCCAGATAACTTCATTCCTAATCTTGTTTCTCCTCGTGACATCTAACTTACTCCTCACAAATTCATTCTCATGGAACAACTTTCTCTTTTCCCTATCCTACTAGTGTAAATATGAGGATATTCCAGGTGAGTAGTTAGACGAAAAGCATAGATTGTTTTGTCCAACTACCCGTTCAGCTTAAAGGCATATTTACTAACTAAGTTAACGTGTTAGGGGTGAGGAAGATTTACTTTAGATGATGTGTAGCCACATTTGGGTGGAGGGAGAGTGGAAAACCAATTAGTAAACATAACTACAATCATTGAATTACTACCATTGAACTACTATCCTACTTGAATTATAATACTTGATCTCTCCGTTATCGGCAGTCCAATTTATTGCAAGAGGGGCGGCCTAGATCATTCTATCATTGAAGCGGGTAAAAATAAATTAAATATTACGTAATTTAGATTTTTTTTGCTACGCTCTAGTACTAGTACTGGCTATCAGTGAGTTAGACAAGATGTATACACATTTGTGTAGTTACTCATATCAAAACAAGTACAAAAGTTTAATAGCTAATGTTGTATTGTTGTATTATGTTTAGTTTGCGAGATGTCTGACACCACATTTTAGGGTTTATACCCGAGAGTTGTTAGCCATTTCGTACCCAAGAAGGTGAATTGTGCGTGAAGGGGCCACTGCACGTTACCTTAGATCATAGGTTCTTAAACAGTGGAACTCAACAACCCCTCCAGTGGTTGCGAAACATATTCTAGGAGTCTCGGCAAATATTGACAAACGTGAGTAAATTAAATATTTACCATATAACTATTGGATTTATAATACATTACAACGTTTTGTAACATATTTATCTAGTTTATTTCAGAAATAAACGTCGTCTGGTTTGATTACAAGAACATAATTTGAATTATCATCGTTATGATTATATACGATATGCACATATAAAGTTTGAAAATTTTGAAAATGCAATCCAAATTATTAAATATAACTGCACATAAGGGTTTTTTTTCAATAAATATTTTCATTATTTATGTTGATCATTTGAACCAAAACTGCTCAAAAATCGATACTCGGAATATAAAAAACTCAACCATTACTGTCTGGGATCACGAATAAGTTTTTCTGATGAAAGGTGGTCACGAATAAAAACATTTTAAGAACCTATGCTCTAGATTACCAAATCAACGTTATTAAGATTTATTTGTATTGTGGCACTTGGAAAAACATGTGTAACCAGATAATTCAACGGATATTGACCATATCGTAGCGAAATATCCCGCGGCTTCTATATACGTCGATTCTGAAAGGATGAAGTTTGTAAAGGTTCGCAAAATACGAAACACTGCCCTTTGTCTCGAGATGAACAGTAGGCATAGACTGCTAGTTGCTGTAAGGATAAATAGAATGCATATTTTAACTGGGCATGTTGTGACTTTCACTATCTACCATAGCCTGTTTCAAAATTAAGTATCTGATCACTTTTATAGCTTTACATATTCAGTTATTTTTTTATATTAACATTTATAAATATTCATTGTTTGGCATTGTATATATCATGCGTATATAATCTAAAGATAGCATAGTTAAAAGGTAAGTTTTTAAGTAAATGTCTCATCAATCGAACGGGGAGTAGTTTAGAAAATACTTTCTGGACTAGCTTTATTTTTTGGCACAACATATTACTTCAAGTTTGAGTTACACGCTTATGTAATAATTACGTTAATATTTTAGCTATGGGTAAGGTTGTATTGAGAGAAAGTGTATCCAAATTCGCGTGGAGAGAGAGTGGAAAACCTAACCTCAATGCACCCGACTGGATTTAAATCCCACTCTCCCCATTATAGGTAGTCCATTCTATCGCGAGAGTGACGTCTTAGTTCATTAGCCCGCTGAAGCGTTTTTTGGACTAGTTAATACAGCTCTTCTCTGGGTGATTCGATAGATTTGCCTAGCATAATTAATTGACAGTTTCTTGCGCTTGCCCAAAAATGGTCGTGTTTTGCGCTTGTGGTTTTAGTCATGAGTTGTGTATATTAGAACGTGTTAGTGCAATAAAATGATTGTTTTTAGTTGGGAAGATTTTCATTTTGCATTTACAAATAAGTGTTTAAAGTTGATAGGTTAAAATCTTGATTAAAGTTAGCAGTTATCTTAATTAATATTTCTATTAGTTGTAAATTCAAAACCGATTATATTTCATTTATTTAAATGTAGCGATTCCTAGTGCATCATATTAGACCAATTATTCTCAACTATTCCTTCTTAGAGTGCACCTTTTATAAACTCGTGTAAGAAGTATCACAAATCTTGAAGATTATTATTAAAAAAACCGGCCCCGTAGTGTAGTAGTCAGCTCAGCTGACTACGAGCATAGGGATCCCGGGTATTAATTCACGGCTGGTACCCTGGGTATTGTTCCCGAAATTGGGATTACACCAAAAACGGTCACCAAGGTTTGGTTAACTAGGTCTAAGTTAGGTTTAAAAGTCTATTTTGGTTTCTCACCCTCATAGTCACTATCGCCATCACCTCACCTCATCGGGACATAGGAAAGTCTCCATGGAAAGGATGTACGATTAGTACATTCGGGTGTGTCCTGAGCAGCGGTATATTAGTACTGGCTGATCTTTCCACAAATTGGACTATGAGTGACGCGCAATATTGTTATTATTATTATTATTATTATTATTATTATTAGTGACATAAATTAAATATTATAAACCCTCTTCAGTGGCCGTATGGTCTAACGCGCGACTCTCGTGTTAGACTTATTGATCTCTATAATAAATGGATTAACATCTAAGCCTAAAATTTCGAGCTATCAGCTGCACACCGTTGTGTAAGAGAGAAGGAAACTTACGGGTATCTCTTTCTCTCTTACACACATTCAAGGCAACGTGGCATTTCAACATCATTCGCTATATTTTATTAATATATATGAGATATAGCTATGTATGATTATTTAAACGAAATAAATGGGTTAATAAAAGGTTTGAAGAGTATAACTAAGTTCAACACCCATGATGACTTGTTTCTTTGAATAAGTCGATTCAGGCTAAAATAATAACACTTCCTACAAGCCTATAAGGTAAATGATCGTTTGAGACTTCTACACAAAGTTTGACATTCAAACAAAAGTAATCAGGATTTTAGTGAACTTATTTCATTATAGTTATTGAACATTCTGAAAGCAATATACAAGCTGAGAGCCAACTTTGAACTTATTGTAATATAGTAATTCTTTATACAAGCCTATAAACTAAATGATAATTTGAATGTAAAACTACTACACAAAAATTGCTATGCAAATGAATCTAAATAAGATTGAAGCTAACTTTTTTCATTATAGTTATTGAACTTTAAATATAATATTGTTTCTGAAACTATTATATAAGCTAATAGCCAATTTTAAATATATTGTAGTCTTGGCAGAATGTAAACAACATAGGCTTTACCTACATATTTTAATATGTCACAGATTGTATTATTATTTGTACAATATTACTTTTAAAACTGAATTGTATATGGTATCCTTTATTATAAACGTATCTTCAGTCAAATNAAAAACACTTTTATTCACCAGACACACGTTTTTGCACAAGATCATTGAAAGAAACCGTTAAATCTGTCAACTCGCTGGCAATCAGACGACAAACTTTAGCATCGCTATTTGGTCCGTTGCAAGTGGTGTGTTTATGTCTATCCAGTAAAGTACAGATAGAGATAACTGGTTAGACTAGACTGCTGAAGATGGGGAGATCGGAGCTTGATCCTAGTAGGGTGCAATGATGGTGGCTTTTCCTAAATGGTTTGTCACTCTCCCTCACTGCAAATGCGGGTGCGCATCCTTTAAATTAAATCTTACTAATCCCTAACACATCAGATTAGTTTTATTACATAGGCAAGAGTAGTTTTATTACATAGGCATATAACCGGAACAGGTATTAAGATGTGGTGCTAAAAAAACTATTATAAGTGAAAAGGATTATGAATCCATGTGAAACACATGGCAATTCTTCTGTTAAAATGATTGGAAATCATGTTTAGAAAAAGAGGGTGGTGTAGGTACAGCATGGGAGAAATAAAACACAGATCCCGATCAAAGACAAACACACTAGCACACATAAAATTTTCACGGCAATATAGTATATAACTAGTGTTACAATTTAATTACAGCAGTCTATATTCTATTAGTCACGTCCTATATAAAAACAAAGACAACATAACTTAAGAAATTAAATATTTTTAACAATAAGGGTTCATATTGTTTTATTCTAACACGTTTTGTTTGGATTCCAGATATTTAATTTATTAAATTTTAATATCTGTTTTTATGTTTGGGTTGTTTACAAGAACAATTTAATCTCTTTATTTAAATTTTAATAATACAAATTAATTTTATCGACCTAATTTTAAATATTTAGACTGGTTTTATTTGAATAGCTGAGTGAAGGCTTATATATCTATAGGTTTGTTCATCAGACCTACATTTGCTAAACTTTTTTTTATAGAACCGAATGGTTTTACTGCACAATTTAGGGAATTCTTCTCCAGAAAGAGAAACTTACTGTGTCACATTAATTATGCAAAGCTTATGGAAACCATCTCCTTTCTAGTCTACATCTACTATATAAACAGCATTTCAATATTAACTAAAATAAATGTCAGTACAAAAAATTATTAACTTTTTTCAAATTAGCAATTACATTTCTTAGTGGCATTTAATAGTAGGTAGACATCTGTTAGTTAATTACCTCTTCTTGTCTGGTTTAATATGGATGTACTCATCCCACACTTACATTGCAAGCCATCACAAATTTGTTGTGATATAATCGCTATACCTTGATTTTTTTTAAGAATGGACATTTGGATCACTTACTTACCTACTCTTTGGCATTAAAAATTCGAAAGTTCATTGCCGCACTTACAAAAGTACGCCACCTATAACTTTATTGAGCTATTCCAGTCCACCTCATGACACACTAGCCCTATCATGAGCTATTTCTATATAGTCCAACTTATTACACACTATCTCTTACAGGTTCATTCTAATTTTATCCTCCAATCTGCGTCTAGGTCTTCCCAATAGTTTCTTCACGTTGGGTGTGATATATCAGTACCTTAAATAAGGTTCTAGAATCTCCCATTCACGCTGCATGTCCTGCCCACCATAATCTGCGAGATTAAACTATCTTAACAATGCCTGGTGTTAAATACAGAGTATATAACTCATCATACGGTAGCCTCCTCCCATCTCCTGTAGTCTTATATCATTTTGACCAAATATTTTCCTAAGTACCTTGTTTTCAAACATCCTAAGAATTTTTTCGTCATAAAAGGTACGACACCATATTTTACGCCCATAGAGAACAACCGGTAAAATTATTGTTTTATATATTCTGAATTTTAAATTCCTTTAGAGCAGGCGAGTTGTCAACAACTTACTTACCAACTAATATCATGCATTTTTCAATTGAATTCTTTTCCTTATTTACAATCTAGTTTTTTGTTGTTGCTAGTTAAAACCGTTCCTAAATATTTAAACTCATTAACCATATTATATATTGTTCGCAGTAATATTTAAATTATCATTCTCAATCTGTGCGCTATATGTGATTAGTGAACAAATACCTTGTCTTATCAGCGTTCACTTCTAAATCTATTTCCTGACTAGCCTCAAATACTTTTTTCACCTTTTTTGTATGATACCAACATATTTCTTTGCACACCACATTGATAACATTTTACTATATTATTAATGTTTTATAGGCATTGATAATATCTATTAAAAATGCCAAATAACATGTACTGATCATTTAATAGGTGAAAGTAGATCTACTAACTTTCTCTAGTTGTCAGATATCCTTTTGTAAGAACATTTGGGTGTATCTGCTCAGTTTCAATTCATCATACTGGACACAGGTGCTTGTCTGTATTCTTCATTCACACGAATATTAATGTATATTTCCACTTAAGATACCCAAAGCTTCCAGCAAAACAAACAAACTTGTTTCTAAACTAACTTGCAAGAAAACAAAAGGGAAACACAAACAAACGAATCATATATATTTGTGTTAAAGTTTAGTTTTTAGTTTGCATATATTAATTCCAATACTAACAATTATCACCATTATGAGTCTTAGTTATTTCCCCCTGTGTTCCAATGTACCTGTTTGGGTTAATCAAATATTTACACTAATCAGGCAGGGATGAGGAAGTTATAATTTAGAGAAATGCTTCCCTCATTTGTGTGGAGCGAGAGAAGTAATCAATTTATAAGAAACCACTCTCAGTATTCCTGGTTGGGATTTGAACTCCTACCTCACTAGCACTGTCAAACCAGACAATACGAGACTGAATTTCTCCGTGTTTCTGCTAGGACGGGTTATATCGAATATAAATTGTACATTAATTGAAAGGCCCACTTTAATACTAGTCTTAAGAGAGGATAGAAAATTTTACATTTAAAAATAAAATCTTGCCAGTGAGACTGGATGGAATTTAGACTTTCTATCGGATCAAAGTGGGGCCTTTAAGTACTTCTTTTATTCTATCAATTATAAAAGGCTAGTTACCCGCTTAAGTGGCCAAATAGTCTAAGGCATCACTCTCATTTTAGAATGTTCTTCTGATGACGGGCAGGTCGTGGTTCGAATCCTGCCCGGGTCTATAGAGGCTGGTTTTTCCTAGATGGTCTCCCTCCACGTAAATGTGGGTATATTACCTTTATAATTATGATTTCCCAATTCCTATTCTATTACAGTAGTTATAATATGTACCTATAACCCGAAGAGGCATTAAGACGCG
>CABFWO010008223.1:0-19242 GCA_902155825.1 Timema genevievae | reverse complement strand
GGTCGATACATTTTGACGCCCCTCCACCCCTGGCCTCGATACATTTTGATGCCCCCACCCCTCCCCGTGGTGTACATTTCTACATATAGACAGACACTTTGTTTTATAAAATGTTGAGCTGAAACACAAATGATGCCCCAAAGTATGTGTTGTGTTGTGTATCCAGCCAGTGACAAACTAGACTTTCAACGTGCGGACATCTCCGAGAAGATTTACACTTTCGACAGCTCTACATGGGTGCAATTCCGAATACTCACATACCGGATGCTGCTGCAATCCTGGAGGAACCCTGTGAGTACAATCACAACTCGCAACATATTCAAGATGCTGGTAGAAACAGGTTCATAGCGTAGCGAGATAAGCTAGTTTCGACAGAAGCTGTATTCGCTCTGGGACTTTAAACCAAGCATGTCCATCCTGCGCCACCTCTCCATTACCCTCTCCCCTTGAGTTCTTTCTGTGTGACGTGCCAGATAATATTGAATATTACAGAAATAAACAACCGAATGGTTACTTGTGACTGACTAAAATTAGTGCTAATTTTCATTTATATTTTTATTTATTTTCTTTCAGATTAATTACTTGTATAGTGTTACTTGATTAATGTATGGCGGTGTATTTGTTAAAAATAATTATTCATTAATATTTTATTATATTTGGGTATTAGGTTCTATAAACTTTGTGTATGTCCCCCAGGCCAACTTCCCGTTAACTTATGCGGCCCTCAGTCGGAGTAAGGTTGGACATGCCTGGGTTAAACACCAATTCCTCTTTTCTGTGAATGGCATTGTGTTGACTCGTAGATTCAACGAACCTCCTTTCAATGTCTTTAAGGGTGTGCGATGTCCACTTTTTCAATTCGAAGTGAACTCAAATCGAATATATGAAATATTCTCGAAGCAGAATCAAAATTTGAATATTTTATTTTAGTTCTTTTATGCTTGAAAAAATATTATATTGTGGCTATTTAAATTATTTTATGCACTAAAATTACTTGGAAAATGTTTTATTGCATAATGGTTTGTTATATTTCATATAACTCTGACAAATCAAGTTACTATTACAACATGCAATTCAATTTCTTCAGAAAATTGTTATATAAATATTAATTTGTAATGTACAAAACAGCTCAGAATGGCTATAATTTAACATAAATCGAATATTCTAGCTGTTGATATTTTTACTGGCAAAGCTTCGAAGCAAGAATTGGTTTTGAAATGAAGTCGAAGCTGATGTTTGTTTCGAAGATAATTCAAAGTTTTGAAACTTCACAATACCCCTACTCTTATTTAATACAGCCATTTGGTGCCAATTTTCCTTTATAAACAATAAAATACTAATCCTATTTTATCTCACGCTATACAGTTATAAATATAATATACTATATGAGATAAAAAGCTACAGTCTGATTTTCATAAAAATTCTGTTATTTGAAAACTGTAAACTCATGTTGCCATAATGGTGGAAAGAAAAATCATGAATTGTATTAACATTTTTAACTCCATTGCATGAGCCTACAATTGAGCCAAACTGCCCGAGCGGCCGCCGTCTCTTGGCGAAGATGACACTGTCAACTCCTGTGGATAGAGGGTATCATGTGGTCACAACAACAGATCCTTTGGCCGTTAAATTTACATTCTTAGTTTATTTAATTAATTATGTTAAGTGAATTTACACAGTAATTTATAAGTAAATATTATATGGAAACTTTTTACAACTTTTTAGACAAACTTTATAATTAATAAATCAAATAAAATCTTTTTAGAATACCAAGTTTTAGTGACTCTCATTCTATGTTGGTGTTTGAAAGTGGAGTTCCTATAAAAAAAATCAAGGTTTATATTATGTGTAATATAAAATAATCAAGTATGAACTTTAAATAGGTATATAAATTAGTAATGTTTTTTTTTTCTAGAACTATTTGTCTCTGAAGGTGGGTCTCTACGTGTTCTTAATCTTAATTGTGAGTATGTTGTTTTGGAGGATGGGTAACGATGGGTCAAAGACGCTTTTCAACTTCGGCTTCGTCTACACTTGCGTCATTGTGTTCCTGTATGTGCCCATGCTACCAATCCTGCTACAATGTGAGTAGATATTGGGAACATTCATTAACATAATGTGTTGAAGTCTTAAAATGTATATAAATAAGAAATGGGACTCTTGAAACCTCGAATTATTGGAGACTCAAATCCTTAAGGGTATTCGAAAAAACATCAAATTCATAATTTGAAAACACACACACATATATATATATTCAAATTTTGAACTGATTTTATTTTATCACTGCATCTTATTACCTGTTTGGATTATATGCAAATGTAATAATGCTAATGAGTAAGGAATTAAGAAGGTTTAATATAGAGGAAGTGTACCTGCATTTACATGGAGAGAGATAGTAGAAAACAATTTAGGAAAAAACACCCTCAGTATACCAGACTGTGATTCGAACCCCATTCTTCCTGTTATCAGCAGCCCAATTTGTTGGGAGAATGAGGCCTTCGACCATGCAGCCACTGAAGTAGGCATGATATTTCTGAAGAGCTCTAATATTACTTCAGCCCCAACACGATTAAAGAACCAATTTAAAACAAGGACCCAGATTATTTATTTAACACTTAACTAAATGTACAAATGTTTTAATGATTGCATTAGAACAACTAAATTTAACATTTAGTCGTCTACTGAGCTAAGAGTCCCAGGTTTGATTCCCGGCATGGCCAAAAAATGTATCACTAATGAAATGTGGACTTACTTTTTCACACTGATGAATTAACTAGCCGGGGACTGGATGTTGTGTCTGTTCTAGATTTCAATTACTTAGTTTATAAGTCGTGTGCTGATATAATCAGTCAGTTCAGAAAGTGAAGGTTAAATACCTCAAATAAATGAAAAAAAAAAGTTATGTTCATTATTTTCAACGTGTAAGGAAGTGCTGTATAGAGCATACATCATACCTATAGTAATGTATGCAGCGGAAACGTATACTTTGGGTCAAAGAGAAACAAGGAAAGTGGAGGCCATGGGAATGAATTTTTCACCAGAATATTTAGGATTAGGAATGAAGATGTAAGGTCTAGAGTTGGGGTACAGGGGGTACATAAGATAGTAGAGGAAGCTTAGGATGAGATGGTGTGGACACGTAATGAGGATGGAAGGATTCCAAGAAAATTAATGGATTTGAAGTAGGTAGGGAAGAGACCACAAGGGAGACTAAGGAAGAGATGGGAGGAACCGATAGCAGCAAGTGTGCAAGTGAGAGTAGCAGAGTGGAAGAGAGTGCAGGAGGAAAAATGGTGGAAGGACAAAGGGAGATGGAGGAATTTTACCAAACAGACCTGGCCACAGACAGTAAACAGTTTATGATCATGATGATGATAATGATGATGATTTGGGAAATAAAATATTCATACCTAACTCTAATGTAAATAATACATTTTTTATAACATTGATTCTAAGTTTTTTAAGTTAATTCAGTTGTAACTTGAATACAGGGTCAACTAATGTTGCTATTAATACTTGTTTTATTTCTACAGTTCCGAATGAAGTGCAGCTGTTGAAGCGAGAATATTTCAATAGATGGTACAGTTTGAATGCGTACTTCTTCGCTCTAACAATAGCGAGACTACCATTAGAGGTATGTAATGATCTGGGGCTACTTCACGAAAATTATCTTTATCAATATCACCTTTTTGTTATTCTTATACACTAAATCAATTTAATGGATTATCGAATATACCTTATATTTGGGATGCTGAGTGTCACAAATTAAATAGTTTATTTTATTTATGTTTTTTCCATACATTATCTCAGCTGTAAAATGGTGTTAATGTTTCATAATGTGGCAACACTGTAGTTGTTGTTATGATAGCTTTAATCTTTGAAACACAATAGTTTTGGATTTTTTATCTTGGATTTTGCAAGCAATCTATAGTAATTAACCCGCCTCGGTGGCGTAGTTGGCTAACGCGCTTGTCGTGTTGAGCTTGACTGCCGAGGACGGGGAGATTGAGTTTCGAATCTCGGTCGGGTGAACTGGGGGTGGTTTTTCCTAAATGGTTTTCCACTCTCCCTCCACGCAAATGCGGGTTCACTTTCCTCCCAATTCCTAATCCATTAGTGTAATTAGTACTTAAGCGTATAACCCGAACGGGTAGTAAGACGCGGTGCTAAATATTATAATTATTATTTTTATTATAGTAATTAATTACATCATTGGAAACATGAGGGTGGGAATAACTTTATCATAAAAATTAAAACGTTTCGCTAAATCTTTTATATATTAACAAGCTATAATTTTATTTATTAAAACAGAAGGAAGGTTGACTCTTTTTTCTGAAAAAATACCCTAAAATCGAATCAAATAATTAAATTCAAAAATAATAATATATAATTTAAAAGCGTTAGATACTCAAATATTGTTCATGTTTTGAAATAAGTTTTGAGTTGATTTCTAATGACTAATGATAATTGTGTAACGTTCATATAAAACTTTAAATATTTTGTCTTGATGAGGATGTACTTTGTTGCAGTTGCTGTTAGGAACGATGTATCTGGCTTGTGTGTATATAACCACTGGGCAGCCACTCGAGGTTGTTAGATACCTTCAGTTCTTGATTATCTGTCTTCTAACGGCCATCTCTTCAGAAAGTCTTGGTTTCGCCATCTCGTCCACCCTCAGCGTTGTTGTAAGCGATGAAACTCATCAACACAAATATAACTCAAGAATTTTCACAAAAATTATAATACTCTATATACATCCATCCCTGTTTCCAACCTGTGGCCTTGGTCGGTTTGTTATTCAAGTCATATATTTTCCACTACCGGCTTGCTAGACCTGTCATAGCTTAATATGTCTTATAATATAACTTAAGAATAGGACAGGCACAACATCCATTTACCATTTATCAATGTGAAAGCGTGAACCCTTATTTTCATCATTGATGAAAGTCCGAAACCTTAACTCAGTCGGTATTGTCTGCCTATTAGGCTAAGGGTTCCGGGTTCGATTCTTAGCATGGCTGGAAATTTATCATTTAACTCTATATAATATATATTATAATTTTTGTGACTTTACTTTACATATGAATATATTTTTAGCGCCTAGTCTAACTACCTGTTCAGGTTTTACGCAAATATGATTTCATAACCATTTAGGATATTTTTTAATTAATTTTATATATTAATATTATTACTTTAATAGAGTAAGGGCGAGGAAGGAAGCATTTTATAGGTACTCTACCCGCAATTGTGTGAAAGGAGAGTAGACCAAACCGTTTAGAAAAAACCACACTCATTAAACCTGGCCGGGATTCGAATCCCGATCTCCCCGACATCAACAGTCCAGTCTAACACAAGTGTGACTCCTTATCCCGTTCAGGCACAGAATCGGGTTATATTATTACTGTAAATAATAATCTAAACATGTTTCTGAAGCTTTGTAATATGTTAAAAAAATTAGTTTATTAACCAGAACCACTGATGTGTTATTTTCTATCCTATCTCCAGGCAAATGCTGGTACATTCATATAAACTCGAATTTTATTTTTATCCATCAAAACTATTTGATAAAATTTCTGCATATGTTTTATGACTTTAAGAAAATTTACAACAACAACCAAAGATTTACAGCAATAAATTGTTTTGAATTTCAAACATGTCTGGCTGAAGTATAACATCATTAGACTTTCCTCACCTCGATTTATTTCACAAGCCTCCTTTCATTCCTTAAGCTACATAAACCATGTATATAAATCCATAATATTATGCACCTTAAAATTGTTATTTACAATACATTGTCAGTAAGCAATTTTTTTTATTCAAGGAGAATTTTTGTTTTAAGGTCAATGTTTTTACATTTCAGAACAGTACATTCGTGGGCCCTGCCATGGCTGTCCCCTTGATGCTCCTGGCAGTGTATGGTCTAGGAGGAGAAAGTACCAACATTCCTCTCTATATCAAACCTTTCATGTACATGAGCTACCTGCGCTATGCGCTGGAAGGCCTCGTAATCGCCACTTACGGTAACAACAGGGCCGCCTTGATATGCCCAGATGAAGAAGTCTATTGTCATTTCAAGTAAGATGGGGAACATTTTCTCAACACAAGATTACTAACTGATTGATAAAAGAGTGATTGTATCAGCATTGGGAGTGATTATAATGGCTCTTGCTCGCCAGGAAAACTGGAAAAAACCACATGGAATTATTTGTGTACGGAAAACACAGGAGGGATTATATAACCGTATAATCGTATTTTAATATAAGATTCTTTAAATTGAAAAATGACACCTGGACACAGCATTCCAAATATCATATTGTCATTTTACTAATGGCAGCATAAAGCCCTCCCTAGTCGAAAGTGGCTGCGTTATCTTATAGCTCATGATCTTACTTAATCACTCATATGTAGCTGACAATTTATGCATGTCCATCACAGACTCTGCCTTAAATTATGAGTGAGTAATGACCCTGGGCACGAGACAACTCCTCGATTAGAGCATTGTCATACTAAGCCAAAGACCCCAAGTTCAATGTCCATATCCAGGTGTCATCTTTAAATTTAAAATATATAAAACAAGATGTTTTGAAAAAGAAAAAAAGAAATAGATATTGACCCCCAGTGAATATTCAAGATTAAAAAAAGCATTTTCCAAAATTTTGAATTGGAATTATTTTGAAGGTCTAATAGTGTTTATTGTTAGCCCATATCCAGACCATTCATTCAACACTAAACACAATATATGAATATTATAATAAATGCATTTAGGGAAAAATGTAATCACTTATTTGCAATATTTCTGTTTTCTATTATATTTCTATTTCCACTTATGCTCATATCTTTTTTCAATATTCTGGATTCGAAGGTATTTATAAAATAGTGGATCTGACCCTTCTCTAATAAAAAGGCTTTAAATTATAGCCTTTATAATGAAGGAAAAGCTAATTAAAGAACTAATATCGCCGATTCAAACATATGTCACAGCACCCTACCTTCTTCTGAAAAATTGATTAGCATAACGACTTTATATGTCTCCATTGAGCTTGCTTGATCCTGTTTTAAACACCCATTATAAAATTTCCCACTAGTTAATTTTATGAAAAATTATATTCATTCCTCTACATATAAATTTTTTAGTAAAAAAATAGTGGCAACCCTGTAGAACTACAACCGCACTTGGCTGGTGGAAAAAATATAACCCATGGGACAATCTTTTTAGTTTAAGGGTACTTTGTCCAGAATGATCTCTAATAGTGGTTGCTCTATTTTGAAAACTTTTAAACTAGATCATGTTAGCGTTCAGATTTCTAACAAACGATAAAATTTCTTCATATATGAGGCTTAAAACCATCACACTTGTTCTGCCATGTTAAAATTTAATATAATAATAAAGATAGTTTAGTATAACTATGCTCCATAGGCGAAAGATTGTGGAATCATTGAATTGAATTTGAGGTGATATAATATTAAGATTTTTCGATTAGTCATACATTAGATTACATATTTTGTATAAGTCTGTTTACAATACTAGCTATTCATTATAGGTTTGGGGTTAACTCAGCATTGTAAGTAATTCCACTTTTATATAATATTTGGAAGAGGTTGTTAAATAAACTGTACCAAATTTAACTCATGAGAGGGTTAAATTATTGTACAGTTAGAAAAATCAAAGATGGCTCTCTTACTATGACGATTGTCTGCGATTGGGTGTCATGGCGTGTCCTAGCCTCGAAAATAAGAACTAAACTTAAACTATCTTTGGTAGTGGCAGTGAATCTGAAACTACATAGTTATGGAATGAGCCTGAATCTGTCATTGGAAGAATGACAACAAATATGACATCAAATCTTTTGACTAACATATTTTTTTGGAGTGGATTAATAATTAAATAATGTTTAGTTAATTTGATATTCTGGTTAGATTTAATGTTTTAAATGTAGATTTATGTATATGCTAGGCCTGTTAATTTGCTAAAGGAATTTTTTAAAAACACATAAAATTATTTGTCCTGCTTCCACTCCCTTTTTTTTAAGTCGTTTTTGTTTACCGTGTAAACCTGTTTTTGTTTTTCCTGTTCCGGGACGCTATCTTGTATTGTACACTGTTTGCTGGGTCCGTTTTAAAGTAAGATGTAGTTCTCTAAGTATCTCTTTATTTATTTTTATTTATTGTTTTTCCACCAAGTAGGCCCCTTTTAATTCTATTTTAACTTCACTCTTCATGTTGCCATTGTAATTTAATTATTCGATTTATTATTATTGTGCATTATGTAAATCTCTGAATAATTCCCATTTTGCCATATAAAATTCTTTGTTCTAGTCCCAGAAACGGCAATTTCATGGGTTTTGATCTCTAATAGGAATATGTATGTAAGCTTTAGGTGTAATTTTCTATAAAAAAATTAATTTATTTTGTCTTGTTTTGACCATCTCGGGCGTTATTGCCATTTTTATTCCAAGACATGCAAAGGTTAATTCTTACTATTTTGGATAGTAATTTTATTTCATTGTTGGCCTTTAGTCCAAGAACCTTTGTTATATTTTAAAATACTACGATCCATATGGGGAATTGCTCACTTATGATATTGTTGTATAAGTAATTTCCATTTATTTGCATTGTTGTTTTATCTTGTGTATTGGTCCACCTCATCTTTATTAAATCCTGTGTCTATAATCGCTTTTTATTGTAATGGCTCCTACCTCGGTGTCATTAATTTTATTCTATTGGGTTTTATTTTAGGCGGGTACGGTACACATAGTGTTTTGAGATGGACTTAGTTATTTTTTATTCACAATTGTTTTGAATGGAGTTTTGTGGACTTACATGTTGTCATTAGGCAATGATTTTTTTTAACTGATGGGATTGTAATTATTTCATCTTTTGTTTGTTTGTGTGTGTGTGTGTGTTTGTGTGTTTGTTTTAGAGATTTGTACAAACCCACTTCTTATTTGTTTATTTTAAATGATTCCAGGCATCCAAAGACGTTACTTCAAGAGACGGGAATGGAGAAGGCAAACTTTTGGGTAGCCATCACAGGACTAGTTATCTTCTATATAATTTTCAGGTCCATATTCTACTTCCTTCTCAGAAGACGACTCTCCATGAAACGATCGTTTGCTGCCTTGAACATTGTCGGTCGATTTGTTAAGAGCTATTTCACAACTGGACATGTATGAGTGGTGATTGAATTGAATTACACAAGCTACTAAGGAGGACATATCCTAGAGACATATTTTAAAAGTATGGATTGTGAATAAATACTCGTAAAGACCAGCAGTTGGCAACATATGGGCCAGATCCAGCCCGCCGACTGATTTTATCTGGCTCGCAAAAACTGTATTAAACAATTTTTTTTCATAAAAATAGACTAATTAATAGTTACAATATGTATATAAGGAAAATGCTTTATGAGGTACTTGTATTATATTTGGAAGAGGTACAAGAAAGGTGGGTAGAAACAAATAAAAGGAAAGAACACAATTTCAGTTCAGTTAAAAAATTCCTTTTTCTCCTTTTTTGTGTGTTTTGGTGTTGTTTTTTTTAGTTTTTTTTTTTTTAGGAAGTTGTNTCATTCTATCATAACTCGACAGGGAGTGTGAAACGCGCAACACAACTTTGTCCTATCATTTATACAGAATTTCTTTGTTTTTTATGGTTCCCTTTTTTAGGAAGTTGTGTTGTGCATTTCACACTCCCTCCATGTTTCGATAGTATGTCGAGGGATTGGGCGGTAACATTAAATAATTTTCTTCCACAAACACCCATTATCTCTTTGTCCATTGTCAGCAATACAAAGTGTGAATTGTTTTCTTCTTTTCATTGTAGAAACCATATTGTCTTTGTTCCTTTTATATGTTTATATTCACCCTTCTTGTACCTTTTCCCAAATATAATATTATTACAATATGATAAATATAAAGTTGACTTCTTTTGCTCAACATTTTATTTTTAAACCCATACAGCTCATGATATCAAAAGTGTTGCCTACCTCTTCTATGGACAATAACTTTGCTCTGAGTCTCAGACATGCGGGAGTAAATCAAAAAGATTGTTATTAGTGTTATTTATTGTGTAATTTTGGTTTTCTTCCTTGTTTAATCATTTCAAATGAACCGGTAAGACCATATATTTGTTAAATAATGGGAGATTGGTGTAAACGAATGTGTGTAATGTTATATCCCCTCTTATTTTAGTTAAACTATTTATAATTAGGGGAAAGGATCGATTCCAAACACCCAGGTAAAAGGTCTGGAATATATCCATTCCCGCAAGTTGACAATATTGGCTATTCCCCATTAAGTTTCGGGTGGTAACCGCAGCTCGCTTAATGTTCCAGTAGGTACGCTGCTGGCTCATCACTGTTAAGGTATTAAATCATTTGAATGTGTTAACAGGCAGAATGGATCTTCATATAGATGTCTCCAAAACTAGAGTGATAATTTTTTTATAAGAACAGATCAGAAAATGATTGTCAGCTTAGTTAATATGTAAAACTGTTGGAATAAGTGAAAGATTTTGTGAATCTGGTCAGAAAGTTCTGTAAAAACGTGGTGAATTCGGCAATTGGATGCATCTCTGAGAATAGTTAGATGTATGTGGACTATTGCAAAGAATGAACTAGTATCAAGAGTCAAAGATGACATTGTATAAAAGTGTGTTAACGCCAACAAGGTTTTATGGATGTGAAGCATGAGTTTGTCAGTATAAACACAAGAGCAAGGTGAATACGGTTGGAATGAGATATCTAAGAACTGTATGTGGAAAAACTTGTATGGACAGAGTCAATAATAAATGGGTGCTGAAGGAGTGCGGTTTGAAAGGTAATTTAATAGGTCAACGTGAAAGAAATGTGTTAGGCTGGGTTGAGAGAATGAGTGTGGATCAAGTGACGAAGTAAATATATGAAGGTAGAGTGTGTGGATCAAAAGAAAGGTGTAGGTCATATTAAGACGTAGCTAAATGTAATAGACGAATGTGTGAAAACATTAAACATTAAAGAGTTTTAAGAATAAAAGAGCATTGTATGACTCGGTGTATGGATGCTGTTGAAGAGATAAGGGTGTATGAAGGCTGGGGAAGTGTGGAAAAAGTTAATAAAAATGGATTAAGTACGAATTTGTAGGTTTTTGAACTATATGCACAGTTTCTTTTCTACCCCGGGAGCGAAAGTGTGATTAGGTATATATGTTTAATGTAATTGAAATATGTATTCAGTAGAGATGAGCTGTTCAAATCCTATGGTATTCGAGATTTATAAAAATCTCAAAAAACTATCTCAAACACAATTTTGAAGACCTTGACTTCCAATAACAATTTTAATCAAATTGGTAAAAGGAATTATGTTCACATGTGTGATTGAGAGAATAACAAAATCACTTAAAAGGGGTCAAAATTGTATCATTACAATTAATTCATTTAAAAATTGTATTCATTTTGTTGTTTATGACATAATAGACGAAACAAAAAATATAATTTGTCAGTGGCACTAAACCTAAAACTTATTTTGAATCAGATTTTAGATATCTTCACTTGAACTAAAATTGTATATTTTTAAAGATCCAAACTTTTATTCAAAATTTAAAAAAAAATCATATTAAAGAAGTATAGGATTTTACCCATATCTAGTTTTCAGAGATGACTGTATCTATAACCTAAGTTAATTTCCACCTTCAAGAATATAAGAAATTGTGTATTTTTTAGTTTGAAAAGAACAAGACCTAAATAAATGTGAATAAAACCATTTCTTTAAATGTGATATTAACGCACATAAAGCACACAAATAATCCATGTTATCTTAAGTCTTGAATTAGATGAAAACAAAAAATTGTAAGTATCATTTACATACAATTGTTGAAAAAACAAGTTTGAAAAAAATTCCATTGTAAGGATGTGTGGAAACTTTTTAATATTTCGATTTGCTTGTAAATGTTTTGACTTGACAAACTGTATTGTACAATAATTAATTGTGTTTAATGAAAGTGTAATGTAGCATAAAACGATTCTATAGAGGGCATTATGTTTGAAAATATGAGTATTGACATTATTAATGCATGTGATGGTTAATTAATTACATCTAATCTAAATTTTATCTTTGTTCATTAGTGTCATAAATAATATGTTGAACTATGTATCATTAATTTTCTTTTCATGTTGTTAATAAATTATGCCATACAGTTTTGTGTTTCTATAATTCTTGACCAACCTCCTTCCTCATTAACATATCTATTTTGCTCTTTGTCAATATGTACAATATGTACGTACAGTAAGTTACTAGAGTTCAAAAAATGATCTAATATGCATACATTAATTAGGCTATCCCTAAATATGCTTAATGTAATGATTAGCATATTTGATACTAAACATAGGGCTTCTTTAAATGATTTAATTTAAAATTGGGTCAAGAAAATTCATCTAAAATAGGGTTGATTTTAGTGACTTAAACATATGACTCAAAAGGCAAATGATAGTAGTATATTTACTTAAAATTAATCCTTCTCATACTGTATTCTTTATATTGTAGGAAAACCCAGTAGGTAGTAAGAGAGCCGACAGTGATAAAAATAATTTAACATGTTATTAAAAAGGTGTACAGAGTAACAAGTGTGTATCAATTTTTTTTTTCAATTAAAGCTAAGACATTCTCTTAAACCACTTGGAAAATACTCTTATTTTGAGGTAGAATCATTTAAAATAATTATTCAGAGAAAATCCTAAGGAGCATATAGTTCAGAGGCATTTTAAAAACCTCTTAGGATTCATACTCTCTTAATACACCTGCTAGGAAAAATCCTTGCAAATTGAGATATTAAATTTGAGAAGGCATTCAAAATTAAGCCAATATTTTAGTGATTTTTCTTAATGGTTGTATTAAGCTAATATGAAACTCCAAGAGGTATCTATTTAATTAGTAAACAATCCGCTAAAAGAAGTGATATTTAGCGAATACTTGAATTAGAAAAATATAACTTCAGAACGTATGATTTTGATACCTGTTTGTGTATTATATTTTCCTAATGAAAGTAGCAAGAAAATCCCCAACTGCACCTTTTTTAGAGGATTTTTTACTGGTTAGATCTTCTTGTACCTCTTGAAGTTTTATATTTTCCTAATACAAGTTGTGAGAAATCCTTTTAGATTTAACTTTTTTCCGCCCTTGATGCCTGTATTAGGAGAATATGAACTCTAGGAAGTATTAAAATCTAGTAAAAGATTTCTAAAATTGAGGCATTTGGCTTTTCTTCCGAATATTTGTACTAGGAAAATATAACTCTTCAGAAGGTATGATTTTGATACCTCCTGGAGTACTATATTCTCTTAATGAAAGTATCCAGAAAATCCCCAATTGCCATCTTTTTAGAGGATTTTTTTTCAATGGTTTTTAGATGTTGTTGACCTCTTGGAGTTTTATATTTTCCTAATACAAATTGAAGGAAATCCTTTTATATTTAACTGATGATATTTTTTTAACTTTTCTTGTTCTTAACTAGGGGAATATGAAATTCCAGGAGGTATTCATAAACAAAACTTTCTAAGGGCTTTCATCTCTTAATAAAACTCTTAGAAAAATACTCTTAATTTAAGGTCAAATTTTAGTTTTGAATTGGCTTGAGAGCACTGATGCTACATAATTATTGGACAGACTTAACCAAATCCCAAACTATTTATTAACTGTAGGCAGTGGCGTATTTTCCGGGTATGTTATTCAAGCCATTTATTTTCCACTACCGGCTTGCTAGGCCTGTCGTAGCTTCGTATATCTAACTTAAGACTAGGACAGGCACAACATCCAGTCCCCAGGCCTTTAAATCATCACCGTGAAAGGGTAAGCCCACATTTGACCAATGATAAATTTTTCGGCCATGCCGGGAATCTCAACCCTTAACTCAACAGACAGAGGTTCAAATCTCGGTCAGGTGAACTGAGGGTGGTTTTTCCTAAATTGTTTTTCACTCTCCCTCCACGCAAATGTGGGTTCACCTCCTCTAAATTCAACCTTCCCAATTACTAACCCACTAGCGTAATTAGTACTTAAGCGTATAACACGAAAGGGTAGTAAGACGCGGTTTTAAATTTAATTTTTTTACAAAATCTTCCACCCTTCTGTAGTCCCCTGATAAGAACAAATGAAGAAAGAAGTTTGTTTCTATCCTTTCAGGTTGGCTTCCTTCACTATAACTTACTTTACACTATTTTACAGTGTTTCTAAACTGTCTTATACTTTATATAGCTATTTACTAAACACAAAAGTGGCTCAAGCATATTTTGTGAAAATTTATTATGTTTTCAAGTGTCTAGACATGTTTAGGGACAGTTAATGATGATAATTAAGATGTAGTCCTTAATAATTGGTTAACTATTCTTAGACAAGCTTTAGTATCCCAATGATCTAAGGTATCACACTCTTGTTAGACTGGCCTGCTGAAGACGGAAAGATCGGGGTTCGAATCCCGGTCAGATCTACTGAGGGTAGTTTTTCCTAAACGGTTTCGTTGTCTCCCTCCCCACCAATGGGATGAAAAAGATATATATGTGTAAATATATATACATATACACACATATATCTTTATATATATATACACATACAATTGATAATGAAAATTATTGACAGATTAGATTAATGAGTTTAAACACACACTAAATGTAAAACTTAAAAGGAAGGTTTCATGCTGTTGGCAATATTGCTAAAGTGTCATTACTTAGAAGAGTTGCCCAGAAAGTTCTGAAAATTTGTTGGTTTGAATTTGTTGAGGCAAAAATTTGCTAACCCTATTGTGGTGTGAAATCAGTTAAAAATTGTGTGATTCAAAAGTTCATTTAATCTGTTTTCAGTCACAATTGATTTGTAGATTGTGTTAAGAATGTAAAAAGAAATATCACATTATATTGATATATTTATACATACATACATACATTATACATATTTACATTTACATTTTACATACATATTTATACATACATACATTTGTATACATTTGTAAATTTTTGTTTTTTCCAATCAGTGATATATAAATTACCTATGAGAAAGTTATTTTTACTTTTTATTTTGTTGATACTCTAAATCTGTATGAATATATACAGCTTTGTGTATTTTGAGTTATGTTTCATGTCCACCATATGCCACCTAGTAATTTGTAAATAAAGACTCGAATTATTCTATACCTATATTCTAACTACACATAGTTAATTTTTTAACATGTTGCCATGTATCAGTCAATGTCCAGTTTCTTGAAAGACCCCTCTGCTCCAAAGATGTTTCCAGAGAAATTGGTTCCGTCGGTTGGTCGTTTTGATTCATCCACTTTAAGCTTCTCTTCCTCTTCGAACCATTCACGATAGATTTCTAGTCTTTTCATTGTATGTTCTGAGGAGGGGAAAAAAAATTAGTGCCAAGCATCTTACTAACCAATACACAGTAGAAGTATTCACAACAAACCTAAGGACAGAGTGTCAGACGGGTGTTAGAAAGAAATGCACCCGCATGATTGGGGAGGAGAGGGGGGGAGAAGGTATCTCAAATGTGTATTGTCAGGATTTGGGTTTCATCCTCTCAACCTGGAGCCAAGTGAATTAAAGTTCATTATTACTAATCATCATCATCATCAACTGTTATCAACTGTTTTCCAGCCTGTGGCCGGTTCGATTTAGTAAAATGCCTCCCATCTTGCTTTATCTTTCTTTATTCCTTATTTTTTCCAATTGTGTGTTAGAATTTGTTTGGAAGCTTTTATACTATTTATTGCTTGCATAGTCCATAATTAATTAAAAAACTAACAGAGCCCATATCATAAATTTACCATTTAGCACTTTTCTTTTTTAGCACCGTGTCTTATTACCCTTTCGGGTTTATGCCTATTTACTAATTACCTTAATGTGTTAGGGATTAGGAAGGTTTACTTTAGAGGAAATGCACCTGCATCTGTGTGGAGGGAGAGTGGAAAAACATGTAGGAAAAAACCACACTCAGTGCACCTGATCGGGATCGAACCCATATATCTCTGTCTTAAGCAGTTTAGTCTATTTCAAGGATAGTGTATTAGACCATGCAGCCACCAAAACGGGCACCACTTAGCTCTATTGCAAATTAATAATTTATGTAGTGTTTCCTAAGATTCAAATTTAAATTTGAGATTTGTGATTAAAATTAAGATTAAGATTGATAAATTGATGGATTTTATCAATTTCTAAAAAAAAATATTATAGTAACATTGCATGAGATTACCATGAAGTGTTAGAAAATCTTCTTCAACACCTCCGTAGTCCCCTGGCAAGTTTTCTGTAGGCAGCCACCCTTTCAAGAAGTCAGCACCTCCAGAGTGAAGATGGAGCTGAAAACAGCCAAGAGTGTTTTAAGAAGTGTGTCAAGTGTATGAAATCAGAGACGATAGAGTGACTTTCATGCAGAAATCTCAAGCGAGGAGTGACCTATTATGTTTGTCCTATTAATGGATATTTTCTTTTGTCACCCCATCGTACTATCTGTTCGGGTTATACATTTATGTACTAATTACGCTAGTGGCTTTAGGGATGAGGAGTGTTATATTTATAGGAAGTATACTCACATCTGTGTGGTGAGTGGAAAACAAATTTGGAAAAACCACCCTTAGTACACCCGACCAAGATTATAACCTCGATCTCCCCGTCATCGGCAGTCTAGTCTACTGCGAGAGAAGCGTCTTGGACCATGCGGCCACCAAAGCGGGTATTAATGGATACTACCATTATTAATTTTATAGATGGCCGTGTTGTTTTAAACACATTGATTTCTAATTGGTGCAACAGTGGAAATTATAATTTTGTTTATGAGTGCACCAAGGTAACGACCACACTTGCGACCAGAACACCTGAACGTAAAGTTGTGGTATTTATAGGGGTGACCCTTTTGAGACCAAGCTACTATCACATAAATTACTTACGTACTTACTCTAAGGAATTAGGAACAGGAAAATTCATTGACACATTTACAAAAATATGCCAATCACCCCTATCTTGAAATATTTTTATGCAGTCCAATTCATTACGCTCTATTTCTTTCACGGTTCACTCCAATGTTATCCTCCCATCTGCATCTAGGTCTTCCCAATGGCCTCTTTCTATCGGGTTTGTCAGTCAGTACCCTGGACACGGTTCTATATTCTTACATTTGCGCTGCATGTCCTGCCCACAATATTCTACTAGACTTGATTATCCTAACAATGTCTTGTGATGAGTACAGTGTATGTAACTCGTCATTATGTAACCTACTTTACTCCCTAATAGCCCCATCTGTTTTTGTACCAAATATCCCCCTAAGCATCTTGTTTTCTAATTCATGCTTGGCAAATCCAAAAGTAGGATTCTCTGACTGGAAAAAATTACATCCTTGAATTCCAGAGCATGAAAATTTTGTATAATACCGTGAATGCTATGTTACTTGGAAAAACTTTGAAAAAATGATTAAAAAGGATTAAAAATTGATACTGAACTACAGGAAATGATCATAAAAGAAAAAGATAAATGGTGGCACATTCTCAGAATTATTGTTAACCTTCTTCTGAAATGTTTTGAAGATGTAAAGTTTATTGTGGGTGCCGAATTTGAAAGGAAGGAGATTTGAGCTTAGACTTTTAACATTTCGAAGTTCTTCACACCTCTTAATAAAAGTATTTTAAACTTCTTACAAACTCACCTTCTTCATGTGTTCTTTACGAATGAATGGTTTGATAATATTCATAATGTGACTCATCACAGGGTTGACATTGATCACGTGGATGGCTTTCAACTTAACTGGTATAGCATCCTGTAAAAAGTAGAATTATTCAAATTTTGGGAGTTCTAGGAAAAACAAATATAAATAACTATATGAAACTTTTGTTAAGGTTAGAGACGTATCAATAAGTTTGAACATTCAATTTACTTAATTATTTGTTAGCATCATGTCTTACTTCCTGTTCATGTTATACGCATAGGTACTAATTACACTAATGAGTTGGGTATGAGGAAGATTGAATTAAGAGAAAATATAACCACATTTGTATAGAAGGAGAGTGGAAAAATAAACATACATAATCATGAAAAACCATACATACATACATACCTAATCATGCCGTTCCCTTACGGGATAGGCAAGAAACTGTGCATGTAGTTCAAAAAACAAATCTGTACTTAATCCATCCTCACTATCTTTCTCCACACTTCTCTATCCTTGCATACTCCCTTCGCTTCAACAACATCCATACACCGAGTCATACATGCTCTTTTACTCCTTTTAGGAAAAAACACCCTCAGTACACCCGACCGGGATTTGAAACCCGATATCCCTATCATCGATATCCCTATCATCGACAGTCTAGTATATTGCGAGAGTGAAACCTTAGACCATGCGGCCACCAAAGCAATTTTTGAGTAATTTATTGGTACCCTCAAGTCAAATGAGGCAACTTAAACACAAGAAAATATTTAATTCAGAAACTACACACCGTTTTTATTTACTAAAATAGAAACTAAATAAAACACCTAAAAATTTATATTTTAAAGCTATATTTACCATGAATACTTCAGTATAGAGTTTAAGACACTCAAACACATTTTGAGTTTTCACCACCCTTACATATATCCTTCTTTCTCCATGAGTAACAACAACTGGTGAATTTGGCGCATAGTGACTAAGAAGACACTACTAGCAGAGATGATGCCAGGCCATACTTCAGACGAACACAATCTAGCAAGGTGGAGATCATTCCCGATGGTGAAGATTCCACAGTATTCTGAGGCAGAAGACTTTAACAAGCAACGTCAACAACTGTTCAGAGTTTCCACAGCCCGAGGATACCCTAAACACACAGTCAACAGTCAAATAAACAGAGCCTAACCCAAACCAAGAGCCAATCTAGAAACAACCTTCCAGCGACATATAGCTCCCCACCCAGTATTATGAAGAACTAGACAAACTCAGATTTATCCTGAGCACAGGCTACAATATCCCAACCTCATTCACCTCTCACAAAATCTTCTCAACAGTGTTCCAAGAATCACATTCAAACATCCCCCTAATCTTTTCAACATTCTGGCTCATTCTAAATTGCTCGACCCTGCCACAAACAACAATAAGCATCAGGTCAAAGGTTCCTACCCTTGCAACCAACCGAGATGCGGTCATTGATCTCTATAATATAACTGGGTAAACTGGATGGACATCTCTGACTGAAATTTTCGAGCTGTCGTCTGCATACCATTGTGTAAGAGAGAAGGAAACTTTCGGGTATCTCT